>WEDG01008901.1:0-76549 GCA_017591395.1 Schistocephalus solidus | reverse complement strand
ACCGTTTGTTTTACAGCGTCACAGCGGTGTCATACAACGGGCGATAGAAGAGTGGACACAGAGGTCGTCAAAGGACGGTGATGCTGGCGCTGTTGGATCAGCGTCGGTCAACACTGTTGTCGGGACTGTCGCTACTCCTGGCGGCGTTGGTGATGGCGTAGGGAGCTCTGCAGTGTCGGAGGACGAATTCATGGTGAAGATTGCTGCACTGTCAGCTGGTACGGGTATGAAGAGGGAGTTTTCACGACAGTGCCTGGAGGATTGATCTTTAGGAAAAATACGGATTATTTTTGTTTACAAATTAATGTTACATTGTATAGAATTACTATTTTTTAGATAATGTAGAATCCGCAGATATTAATAAGCATTTTGTAGAAAAGGATCGAAATTTATTGTCAATCGATTGAAAACTAAGAAAATCGTGAAATATTCGCTGGTAGTTGCCTAACTGAAGTTTTAAATGTATAGGAACCGTGTCCATGCAACTAAACGAGTGAATAAAGCAGCAAAACTAGAATGACTTTGGAAAATAGTTTTTTTTTCAGAGTTTTGCACATACATATTACTTTAGATTAAGCGCAACGTAAAGTGTCACCGTCAAAAAGCAGCCTAATATGCGAGTGTATATTCCAACACTGTTTCACGAGCATTGGCATTTTTTCTCCCCTTTGTACATTTTCTTAAACGCTTTTGGCCAAGGCAAACAGATTTTAGCTTGATTGTGACGATAGGGACGTCACTGTAATATAATATTTCATAAGCTCACATATTCACAGGCCGGGCACTGGCTAATAAATTTAAATAGAATCGTCAGGTGCAATCTTAAACGTACCGTTTTGTGTCTATAAAGATTACATTTCTATCGTTAACTTTCCTTATAACTATTTCGGGTTTTCGATTACGATGATTTTCGGATCGTCTTTGAAAAGAAAAGTAAAGTAAAATTCAGTTATCAGGGTAAGAGGTTTAAATTATACGATATTCAGTTCAGTTCAGTTCATTTATCAGGGTAAGAGGTTTAAACCATACGATATTCAGTTCAGTTCTGTTCTCAGTTCAGTTCAGTTCAGTTCCATTTACAATATTCAGTGTGTTCAGTCGACTACCTATAAATGTAGATTCCTTAGATGAGTTTAGTAAAACCTTCAAAATAACATATTTCTTAAAAGCATTTTTCGAAGTAGTGACTTTTTTGACATTCTTTCTAATTCAAATGGCCGTCTGGGTCATATTTGTAGACTCAATCAAACATGAAAGCTCACTGCCAAGAAGAATGAACGTCCACAACAAAAGCCGGGAAAATATATGCCTTTAATTAGATGAAAAATTTTTTTATAATAAGTTACCTTTTTAAAAAGCGCTTTAATTATATGTTTCACTGTTGAATGTTTGCGTACTTCACGTATTTCCAAGGTGAAGTCAAGAAACACCTAGGAACGGTTGACCGATTTTCCGACTTCGCTGAAAAGTAAGGGCACAATTTCTGCTGAAAATTAAAGGACTTGCTTCTCTCTATCTATTGGAGCGTTTTTCGATATATTTGCTTACTTCTCTGTCTATATCGATGCTCTTTTTATACAAATTCATAAACTTCTATATTATATTCGCCGTTTACGTTCCTATCACACACCGCAGGCCCTTATCTGGCTATTTATAGAGGCATGTGTTCTTCCCCTCATCCTTTATTGCTCTCCCGTGATTTTTCCAGCCTTGCTTAAAAAGGATTTTTTTATTTTAAAACGTATTCTCCGAATGCTCTCTTCTGCTGCTGGTGTTTCTTATACTGTTTTAGTGGATTTGATAGCAAAACGGCACTTTACGACAGTCAAACAATTCGCTGGGCGAATCCTTGATGATGAAACCCACACCCTCCACTCTGAGCTGATTGCTGTGAAGTCTTCCCGTCCGATGCGCCGAGGCATACCAGCGCTCCGTTTTGCCATTTCTAGCACGCTACCTTACGTGTGAAGAGACTGAAATAAAAAAGCTCAGACTAGAACTGTCTCCCCGCTATATGTCCACTTTTGACTCTTTGATTCTTGCATATCATGTTTACTTATCCTATTATCTTAATGAATGGAGCCATTTATATTTTTGCGGAAAATTTTGAATGATACTTCAAAATAAAGCGTATTCCTCTCTCTCTCTCTCTCTCTCTCTCTCTCTCTCTCTCTCTCTCTCTCTCTCTCTCTCTCTCTCTCTCTCTCTCTCTCTCTCTCTCTCCTCTCTCTCTCTCTCTCTCTCTCTCTCTCTCTCTCTCTCTCTCTCTCTCTCTCTCTCTCTCTCTCTCTCTCTCTCTCTCTCTCTCTCGTTCTAAGATTTCAAACGCACATGAGAGTGGCCAAATATATACTAAGATTTTGTGATAAAATATCAATCTTCTGCCCCTTTCATTTCAAGTTTCCTTATTCATTTATAGCCAACTGCAGACCGAAATTTTCTTGACCGATTTCGCGTAAGCCGTGACAGCGAAAAGTGGCGGTGTGTCATCGTGTCTCGTATACACGCGCATTTAAGGTCCTGATAATCGGTGTGATAAAACAAAGTACAGTCACCCTAGTTTATTACAGCGTTTTTTTGGTACAAAACGTCATAAATTTGCAAAACTTTATTTTTTTAGACTGAATATGTCCAAGTTTTTTTTCCCGAAAACAACGTGATCTCTCAAACCTGCATGCATCTGATTTTCGTGAAAACAAAACAAAATTTTTCCATCTCCAAAGGGATATTTTCCAAATTTTTCCGGCCTATTTAAATGTTCATTCATAGTACTGCGCACAAAAACAAAATGTTTTGATCCGTAGCTTTTAATAGCGTAGGAAAATTTCTGGATAGCAATAAACGTCGGATTTTGCCCCATGTAGCCCCGTTTTCCCATAAATAAACCGACGAGAAGTGAACTCAATATTATTAAAAAACTTTCTGTGCATTAATTCAATACAACAAACAAAAATAACACCTTCAAATGCGTGCCCTGCTACTACCTCAAATCCTGATATAGACATTTCATGAGTTAGGCAATCTAATGTAGTAGACAGGACGGAGGGTAGGAGGGTCTATGAGCAGTGGAAAGGGAACCATAGGGCTCATCCTCGCGAATCCCGTTCTGGATTCGGGACGTCTTTGTCCATTGAGAGGCAACCTGGAATGGGCCGTCGTATTGGGCGTCGCAGTTCCAACGGCCGGCGTACTCAATCACATTTGAAAGAGACGTGAGAGTATGTCGCTAAATCTTTTTAGAGATACGACGCAGAGACTGATTGCCTGAGCCGAAGAGAGTCCAAATGAATTGCAGGAGGCGGTTCAGGAAGTTGGTAGGCTCCCCAACCGTACCACTAGGGCTTGGTGAGATCATCTCACAAGACGATTGGACAGTGGTGCTGAACACCATTTTAGCGACAGAACAGTCAATTCCGACTTGAGAGAAAAGCGGGTGCCAACAGGAGCAGGGGAGATGCTCTAGATCATCCGTGTCACGTAAGGTGATGTTCAGCTGGCGGTGAAACCACTCTACCATCCCGGTGGAAGCCGGGTAATAGGCTGTCGTGTGAATGCGGGTACAGCCTAAAAAGGAATAGGTTAGATTAAAACTGGGCACCGCAGTCAGTTGTAATAGTGGAGGAGACGTCGAAGATGGTGACCCAACGACTGATAAAGGCTTTGGAGCAGCGATAATTTCCGGCCACCGGGTAAAATGATCCACACAGGTGAGGAGATTCGACCCGCTGTTAGACAGATGCAGTGGGCCTACAATGTCAAGGTGAAAGTGACTGTTTCTTGCTTTGTGGCTGAGGAGAGTGCCGATGGGAGCTTGGTTGTACCGTTGAACCTTGCTCCGCTGACAGCCGAAACACGCCTGTGTCCAAGCTTTCAGCTCCTTGCGCATCTTAGGTCGCACGAAGCGTTTGTAAAGTAACTTGTCGGTAGCTCGAATCCCAGGATGAGAAAGCTTGTGCAGGATGACGAAAATGTTGTGGCGGTGGGATGCCTGACCACAGAGGGTAGTGGGAGGCGATTGGGATGTCGCAGATAATGGTGACATTGCCAATGGTCAGTGGGAGTTAGAGTTCGGAAACGTCCTCGTCAAAGGGCGAACCAACACGGCGTTATTCAGCAGTCATCTCCGCTTGGTCCTTCCTGGGATTGAGTTGCAGATGAGCAATGTAATGTCAAAACTGTGTCAGCTATCTCATTGCGTGGCCCGTCGATGTGACGAAAGTCATGGGGTTTCAGCGTTTCAGAATTCGAATTGACGACAAAGGAGACCGGCTTGTGCTCTGTGAAGACGGTGAAGTCCGTGCCCTTGTAGGGGTCTGCTTCATCAATCTGCGCCGCCTCACCATGCCTTCACCTGCCAAACCTCACGTATTCGTGCCTGGCGCCGACGCATAGTCCTTCTGTCCGCCTTACGTTCTTGGTCATTTCGCTGCTGGAGCCGCGCGACTCTTGGTCCTAGCCTCTCGAGAACTCGTAGTCAATCAAACTTCATCAGTTCACTGATTGGCTGCAGGTGACAGGGAACACATGGTTTGGATCACGGAAACTCAACACACATGCACAACAACAATTGGTCTGAGGAGACCGCTAGCGGCAACTGCGTAGAGCCGCTTGTCAGCTCTTTGCTTGAGTAAAAGCTCGTCCTACCTAATCTGTCTTCCATGACTTCTGATTTTGGAAACCTTCGTGATGTCGAACTCACAACTTCGACATTGGTGACCCCTCAAGAACGCCAGTTCCTCCAAATCTACGAGATAGTCGGGTGTTGACAATGGATAGCTTTCCAGCAGAAATTCAGCATATTTTGACACCTATTTCTGACTATCTTGTGGCCGCACAACTCACTTAAATGGCCGAACGGCTGGTGAAGATGTCCAGCATTGCCAAGCCACCACCTGCCACACTTGCAACTTCGCCAGTTCCTTCTGTGTCTCCTCTTTCACATCGGAAGGCTGAACTTATGCAGCTTGCCTAGCAAGTTGTCTCTCGTCAAAAACAATCATCCTCTCCATCCCAGAGTCGTCCAAGCTCATCTGATCCGTCTGCCCAGCCTCCATCGTCTGTTCACACCTCAATCATCCCCTGCTTGTATCACACCACCTTCGGTACTAATGCTCGATGCTGCATATCGCTCTGCTGCTTCGTATCCCAGCAGAGCAAGCGGGTAAAACGGGTCAGCCCGAAAGTTACTGTGACCACTATCGCTGACATCTCCAACCCTGGTCGTACCTTCTGCGTCTGTGACACCCAGATTAGCGGACTCTTCCTGGATGATACTGGCGCTCAACCGGGGGGGGGATGCCATCCCTCCCAGAGCGGCCGACCGTCCGTGCCCCAACCCTGGCCTCTTCCTTCAGGCCATCAACGCCTCACCAATTGCCACATTCAGTACCCGCTCCCTTTTCGCGGACATCGGTCTCCGGCGTCCCTTCTCTTGGATCTTTTTCGTTGCTCCCGTGCCCTGTGCCCTTCTCGGTGCAGACTTCCTTGCCGCCTTCGATCTTATGGTCGACTGCCGTCACTCCCGTTTACACGACCAAACCACCAAGCTCACAGTTCATGGTATCCCTTCGTTTGAAGTGTCCCGCAAAATTGCCTTGCTGGAACCGGACCCAGATAGTCCATTTGGAAATGTTCTCGTCAAATACCCTGGCCTCACCCGTCCGAACTTCAGCGCATGTTTGCGACCCACTACGTTGTTCATCGTGTCCGGGCAACTGGCTCACCTGTGTTCTATCGGCCCCACCGTCTCGCGCCTGCACGTCTTGCTGCCACTAGGGGCGAGCTCAAGAACATGCTGTAGATGGGCATCGTCTGCCAATCTGACAGCCTATGGGCCTCACTTCTCCATATGGTTCCCAAGGCCGCCACTGGTGACTGGTGCCACTGCGGTGACTACATGGCCTTAAACAATGTCATCATTCCCGATCACTTCCCCGTCCCACATCTTCGGGATTTTGCCGGTGCCCTATACGACAATTCTGTGTTTCCGATGATTGAATCGGTTCGGACCTTTCACCAAATCCCCATAGCACCAGAGGACGTTTCGAAGACGGCCGTTACCACATCTTTTGGCCTCTTTGAGTTCCTGCGTATGCCCTTCGGACTCCGCAACGTCTCTCAGATATTCTAGAGGTTTGGAGATAGAGTGGATATAGTAGATAGAGTGGCTTACCTTTTGTCTACGCCTATATTGACGATCTCTTAGCAGCCAGCTCCACCGCTGAGGAACATATGTATTGAATATCTCACAGTGGTGTTTGACCATCGTCAACAATTTGGTATTGTCCTCAACCCGTCCAAATGCCTCTTCAGTGTACCCTCTCTCGAGTTTCTTAGACACCTGGTCGACAGCAATGGTATCCATACGCTCCCTTTGAAAATCGCGGCCATCCGTGAATTCCCGCCTCTCTCTCTTCCAAACGTCAGCTGCAGCGATTTCTAGACATGGTAAATTTCTATCGCCAGTTCCTCCCTACCTGTGCCGACACCATTCTGCTGCTCACGAATCTCCTCACTGCAGACGCCTTCGCTGCTTTTGATAAAATGAAGGTTGCTCTGACGGATGCTACTCTCCTGACGCATTCAGCTCCCAATGCTCCCATCGCCCTCATGGTTGATGCCTCCAACGTTATGGTTGGTGCGCTTCTTCAGGAGCACCTTGCAGGTCAAACCCAACCCTTAGCTTTCTTATCCGAAAGTTAACACCTGCCAAATCGGGCTACAGCACGTGTGGACGGGAGCTTCTTGCCGTCTACCTCGCCGTGAAACACTTCCGGCACTTCCTTGAGGGTAAGCGCTTCACAGTCTTTACGGAGCATGAGCCCTCAAGTTCAATTCCGACAAACTCACCTCACAGGAGATTTGCCAACTGGAATTTATCTCGCAGTTCACCTCAGAAATTCCCCATATTAAAGGGGTACGCAATGAGGTGGCTGACACTCTGTCCAGGCCCTCCATCACTCACCTACAGCTTTCTCCACGGATCGACCTCGCTGAGATGGCCGCTGAACAACGCCGCGTTGCTTTGTTCTGTGACGAGGATGTTTCCGGACACCAACTCCGGGACCTCCAAATTACTACTGGCAATGGCACAATTCTTTGTGACGTCTCCACTTGTCCAGTTGTGCCACCATCTCTTCGCCTCAAAGTTTTCTCCTGCCTGCACAACCTTTCTCGCCCTGGAAGTCGAGCTACCTACAAGCTGGTTTCCGACCGCTTCGACTGACCCGGGATGTATAAGAACTTGAAAAATTGGACACGAGTTTGTCTCGGCTGCCAGTGGATTAAGGTCCAACGGCACAAAAAAGCTCCCACCGGCACCTTCCCTAACCCGGACGCAAGGTTCAGTCGCCTTCAGCTCGACATTGTAGGCCCCCGGCCTCTGTCTAACGGCTGTTACCATCTCCTTACCTGTGTGGATCGTTTCACTCGGTGGACGGAAGCAATCACTCTGCCCGATGTCGCTGATCCAACGGCGGTCAAGACTCCTCAGTCGTCGGGTTGTCATTTTTGGTGCCCTCTCCACTATAACGGCTGATCTCGGTGCTCGATTTGATTCTAATCTTTTACAGTCTCTCCTCTCCTTCGTGTGCTATACCCGTATGCGCACGACAGCCTATCACCAGGCTGCCAACGGGATGGTCGAGCAATTCCACCGCCAGCTGAAGGCCACACTTCGCGCCGTGGATGATCCGGAGAACTAGACGGACCATCTCCCCCTGGGCCTTTTGGGCATCCACTCCGCTCTTAAGCCGGATATTGATTGTTCCACCGCTGAATTAGTGTGCGGCGTCACCGCCCAATTCCTGGTGAGACGATCTCACCAAAACCTCGCAGTGTGGTTGAGGATCCTACTAAACTCCTACACCACTTCAGCCGATTCAGGCGAACTCTCTCTCCCTTGCTCAGCCCAGGTCAGCAGTTTCCCAGTCTTATATCGAGAAAGACCTGGCGACCTGCTCTCACGTCTATCTCCGATGTGATCCAGTACGCCGCCATTGGAACCCCCTTCAATGTCCCATTCCGGGTTGTATCTCGAGGGACAAAAACCTTTCGCATTCAACGTGGAACTTGCGATAAGGTTGTGAGCGTGGACTGTCTCAAAGCTACTGTCTCGGACACTCCGCCGGACGAGCCGTTTTGTGCCCTACCCCCTGATCCTTCAATTATCCGACCCGACAGTTCGACAGTCGTAGTCCGACGATGTCCACCGTATGCTCCATGGAAGGGTGGAGCAGGGACGGTGACTTGCGCGTGTTTTAGTTTAGAGTGATATTAGACTTGCGCTGCATCTACCGCACTCTCTCCTCCTCCCCTACCTGAGCCCGGTGTCAAGACAGAGTCAAGAAGACCGGAGGCGGGAGAGGACGCATGTGGCTGGCACGGCTGGGTCCCCTAAGTCCTAGCCGCCCCTAGGCGTGCCACCACACCTCCCTGTTCGGCATTTGTTATGGGAGCGCAACCTGAATAACGCCTGCCGTGCCCTAATGTAGCCCCCGGGTTGGTCCAACGCATCTACCACGTGGCCCGTTTAGGGGGCCCACTATCCCTCTGTCCCGCATACTTCCTGTCCCTCCGAGTCCACACCCTTCAACGGTAACTTCCCCCTAAGCAACCTCCAACACGCGAGGCACAAGACACAATGACACTTCCCCTGTGCCTTCTGTATATATTAACCGTAGGGGATGTCGTCTTCATTATTCTGACCGTTTGGTTACTCCTGTTTTTTTAGACACTTACCAATGATTTGACGTCGCTAGGCGCCGTCTTCGGTCTAACCAGGGGTAATGTGGCGGTCTGCTTCCGTGAGCAGCGCCACCACCGTTGACTCAGCATGCCTTCGCCTGCCGAACCTCGCATATTCGCGTCTGGTACCGCGCGCTTTGTACAGCTCTCCGCCTTACGTTCTTGGTTATTTTGCTGCTGGAGCCACGTGCCTATTGGCCCTAGCCTAGCCGAGAACTCGTAGCCAATCAAACTGCATCAGTTCACGGATTGGCTGCAGATGATGGAGTAAACGCGGTTTGAGTCAGGGAATCTCAACACACACGACAGTTCGACCGTCGTAGCCCGACGATGTCCACCGTATGCTCGACGGAAGGGTGGTGCAGGGACGGTGAATTACGCATGATTTAGTTTAAAGTGATAGTAGACTTAGGCTGCATTTACCGCACACTCTCCTCCTCCTCCTCAACCTGAGCCCGGTGTCATGACAGAGGCAAGAAGACCAGAGACGGGAGGGCGCAGGTGGTTGGCGCGGCCGGAGCCACCCCTGGGCGTTCCACCACACCATGGAGTAGGAGTGCCATAAAGGCCACATTAAGAAGGAGCCATTGCAGCCTGACTCTCAGTTTGCCACTACAAAAACACACACTGGGCTGACAACGCAGTTCGAGTTATCCCGTCAGTTAGCAACCTTCCAAGCCATGGCTTTAAGCGTACCGGGATAGTTTTAAGCTCGTCAGATTGTTTATAGGGAGGAAAATGCGCTGAACCGTCGACCTCACTCTCTCCCCCACCTCCACAATCAGACCACCATCCGAGCCAGTAAGTTGTCTGATGTGGGAGTGGGCGCATTGGCTGACGGGTTGGAGTACCCGTCTTCGTGCGCCACAGCACGACCAGGCCCAATAACGCACACAACAGGATTCACTTAATCAGGGGATATGGAGGAGCCATCGCCGTCTGACTCCCAGTCCACTGGTCAGCCACTCAACTCCCACAGCACCTACGATGGGCCGATGGCGTGGTCTGGTGTAAGCGTCAGAGTGGCAGCCTTCCAAGCCACAGTTTCTAGGAAACCGTGATATTCTCAGGAACGTGATGATGGTGAGGGTGTTGTCTATGTATTGGTGTAGGTAGTGTGCGCTGATGTGGCTTAGCCTCCAGTGATTTACCGCAGGTTGTCTTGGAGGCCATGTGTCCTAATAGGTTCATGCGGTGTGTAAATGTGCGGGAGCAGTGAAGGTAGTGGAGGTGGGCGCGGCGACTGTATGTCGGAGCCCCAGGCACTGATTCACCAACATCCGTGCGATGGATTCACAGGTGACCGACCAGGCCGACGCGTGAGTTAAGTTGCGGGCGCAGTGGGGACAGGAGAAATCGGGAGAGGCTGGGGGGATTTCATTCATGGTAGTGGGGTGGCAGTGGCGGTAAGAATGGCAGGAGCGGAGGGTGTTGTCGGCATTGCGGTGAATTCCGCTGTCATGGATGCGCATGTGACCGAATAGGCCCATGCGATGAGTAAATGCGCGAGAACAGTGAGGACAGTGGAGGCGGCGATCTCTGCTGTGTGTTAGTGCTCCAGGCACTGGTTCCCCAGTCTCTGTACGATGGATTCTCAAGTGACCGACCAGGCCGATGCACGAGGTGAATGTGCGGTCGCATTGAGGACAGTTAATGGTGGTGGTGGTTGTGGAGGTAACAGGTGATGTGTATTTGGTTGTAGTCTCTATGATGGTGTAAGGAATGGAATTGATGCCAGGGGTGAGGGTGGAGGATTCAAAATAAGGTTTGTCAGAATTTGACGTAGAAGTTAAAACTGTCAGCTTGTTGTTGCGTCGAGTTCGAAGAAGTCTGACAAAGCCGATTCATGCGCGGAAGGTGCGTTGACAGCGTGGGGATGTTATGAGGGCTTCGGCATTGGTGGTGTTGCTCCGCGGTGCTTGTTACTTCCGAGCTGCCAGTTTAGCCTTACAGTGGCAATCCAGTTGACCTCATAGATTGCTGCAACAGTCTTCACGGGTCTTCTTCATGCCGGTCTATCCCTGGGCGAGGTCCTCCCAGGTCGCCGGATTGAGTTGCAGTTGCTTCAGAGATTTATTCAGTGTCCTTATAGCGTCGTTTTTGACCTCCCTGTCGGTGAGCATCCGTAGCGTCATCTTTGTAGAGAAGTCATTTGGGTAGTCGCCCGACATCCATTCTTAGCAGGTGGCCGCTCCATTGCAGTTGCACTTGCCTCAGCATGGCGTGGATGCTGAGGATTCCCGTCCGCTCCAGGACTTCCGTGTCCGGGATCCTGTCTTGCCATCTCAGCTTCAGTATTCTGTGCAGGCAGCTGAGATGGAAGTGATTCAGCTCCCTGGCTTGGCTCGAGTAGACGGTCCAGGTCTCCGCTCTGTAAAGGAGTGTCGTCAAGACAACGGCCTTGTACATCTTCAGTTTAGTATTCAGGTGAATCCCGTGGCAATTCCACATGGAGGCCTGCAGCCGGCCGAAGGCCTGACTGGCTTTGGAGATCCATTGGGCAACCTCGTCATCGATTCTCGTGTTGTGTGACAGCGTTCTTCCTAGATAAGCGAAGGTTTCCACATTTTTGAGTTGAGCACCGTTGACATTGATTAGGGGAACATTGTATTCCACGCTGGGTGGCGGCTGAGGCATGAACACCGTTTTGGCTGTACTGATTGTTAATCCAAAATTGGCACAGCCTGCGGCGGAGAGGTCCATGCTCCTTTGCATGTCCTCCTCCGTCACAGTATTAAGGGCACAGTCGTCCGTGAAGAGCAAGTCGTGGACTGTAGTCGTAGACACGCGCGTTGTGGCCTGCATACGCCGACTGTTGAGAAGATGCCCGTCAGTTGTATAGGCGATGCGGATCCCAGGCTGCTCATCACGGCAGGCGTTCATCAGCATAACAGAGAACATGAGACTGAAGAGGGTGGGAGTCAATACGCAGCCCAGCTTCACTCCGTTGGTCACTGCGAATGCTTCGGATACCGTCCCGTTGTCAGTGACGCACGCCGTCATCCCGTCATGAAGCTGACGCACCATGTGCGTGAACCAATCAGGACAACCGAATTTCTGCATGACTTTCCACAGTCCGACGCGATTCAAGCTGTGAAAGACATTCGTCAGATCCACGAAGGTAGTGTATAGGTGCGTTTGCATCTCCTTGCACTTCTCTTAAAACTGGCGGGCCGCAAAGATCATGTTAGTGGTTCCGGGGTGTCCTCGGAAGCCACATTGGCTTTCCAGGAGCAGGCCCTCCTCTAGGTGACCATTCAGACGATTGAGAAGGATACGGGCAAAGATCTTCCCGGCGATGGTGAGCAACGATATGCCTCTGTGATTCTCACAGAGTTGCCGGTTCCCCTTCCACTTGTAGATATGGACGATGGTCGCATCTTTGAAATCCTGAGGAACTTATCCTTGGCGCTACATCTCCTGGAAGAGTGTTGTGAGTTCTGCCATCAGCAGGGGCCCGCCGTGCCTGTAGACTTCCTGTGGGATGACGTCGGATCCCGGTGCTATACCGCTGGAAATCTGCTGCACGGTCCGGATGGTTTCTGGTAGGGAAGGCGGCCGATCCAGGCCATAGTTCGTGTCCAATTGAGGGAGCCGGTCAATGGCAGCATTAGAGATGGCTGATGAGCAATTAAAGACACTTCGGAAGTGCTCGGCCCAGCGCTTCAGAAGTTGCGATTTCTCTGTTAGCAGTGTTGTGCCGTCAGAGCTGAGCAGCGGTGTGGTCCCCTTGATACACGGGCCGTGAATGGCCTTGATGGCATTGAAAAAGTTTTTCATTTCATTGCGGTCCGCAAACCCCTGGATTTGCTCAGCCTTCCGGATCATCCAAGTGTTCTGCATCTCCCACAGCCGTTACTGTAGAAGGCGGCGGCATCTGAAGAAGACTGCTTTGGTGGTGTCAGTCCGAAGGTCAATGTAGGCTTTGTGTAGTCCATTCTTCTCCGCGAGTAAGTTGCTGATGTCTGCGTCATTGTCATCAAACCAGTACTGGTGTTGACGGCGTGCGCGTCCGAGCACTTCGAGGGCGGTGGACTGAATGACGTTCCAAATTTGACCCCCATTGTGTCTCCAAGGTGGTTTTATCATCTGGAACATGCAGATCCTACAGTTTCTCGGTAATTTGGTTGCTGGAATCAAAAGAGTGCGCAGGCAAATTTAATAAAAGAGTATTTAACTTACCTGGCGGTCGCTTACCTTGTGGCCCACATCGGGGTTGAATTTGGAGCCTCATCTTGGAGATTTTGATGCGGTGATCCGTCCAACCATCAGCATCGCGGATCGCCTTGGTTACCAGCACGTCCAGTCGATCTCACCTCCGGACGAGAACATAGTCCAGCAGCTGCCAGTGCTGCGACCGAGGGTGTATCCACGTGGCCTTCTCCCACGTCGGAAGGCGGAAGAGGGTGCTGGTCAGCAGGAGACGGTGTTCCGCCAACGTGCGCGGAAGAAGGAAGCCGTTATCGTTACAGCTACCGAGACCGTTGGGACCCAGCACTACCTGACAGGCAGTGTGGTCTGTCCCGACGAGGGTGTTGAAGTCGCCAAGGACATTTAACTCGTCCGCCTTCGGCACAGTCACCAGCAGGGCGTGCAGGTCCTCAAAGAATCTGTCCTTCACCGCATCATAGCTCGTCATTGGGGGAGCGTAGGCGCTGATTATGATTGTGAACTGGTCTCCCCGAAAAGGTAGGCGGAGGCTCATTAGGTGTTCATGAATACCTTGCGGCAGACAGGGCCGAATTCTCACGATGTCGTGCTGGATTTCATTCCGGGGCACACTCACACACAGTAACTAAAACTGGCCTGATGAGAGCGTTAGCGGCAACTGTGTACAGGTTCCCGTGTAAACAGTTTACCTCAGTAATAGTTCGTCCTACTTAATCCGTCCGCCCTGATTTCTGATTTGGGAAAACTTCTTGATGTCAACCTCAGAACCTTAACACCCTCAAGGAAGTGCCGTAAGTATTTATCGGCGAGGTAGACGGCAGGAAACTCCCGTCCAAATGTGCCGTAGCACGATTCGGTAGGTATAAAATTTGCGGAGAAGAAAGCTAAGGGTTGGTTGTGACCTTCAAGGTACTGTTGAAAAACCGAACCGACTTCAACATTGGAGGTGTCAACCATGCGGGGCAGAAAGCGTCAGAAATGTGGCTCCGGCTATGGAAGCCTTCACTCCACCGCCACCGCGAACTCGCAAAATCCTCCTGCATCCACCACCTATTCTAAATATCCATCCACATCTTGCCTTCCACGGCCACGAAAGCGCAAAGCCGACAATTTGCCAGCTACCTGGTCACCAACACTGCCGCTACCGATAACCAGTCTGTGCTCACATCCATAATATTTTGTAAACCCAACCACCTCACAGGCGCCGAAGCGACACTAGCAGCACACGAGGAGCCGCTAACGCTGCCACCACCGCCGCGGTGGCCAGTGAGGAGAACTGAGTGAAGTGCCGCAGAAAAAGCAGCTTATTCTCTGTGGTATATGTAGATAAGCCTGAGTTTAGGAGTGGCATGGCGTCAGCGACCGTACCACATAGAATGCACCGGCTCTAGTCCGATCACCGAAGTTAAGCTACGTTGGGCCCGGTTAGTACGTGCATGGGTGACCGGCTGGGAATACCGGTCGTTGATGACACCTCTCCTTTTCCAAATCACACCCACAATAACCGCGGTCGCCACAAACATCATCCTCCTTCCCTCTCCTCTCTCCCTCCCGGCCCGATTACTGAATCTGATAAACATTGAGTCCGGTTAGAATTTGCATGGGAATGCAGGGTGTTGTTGACAGCTCTCTTCGTCTAATTCTCACCCGCCACTGTCCTTGTGGTGGCCAGTGAGGAGGCCCGAGTGAAGTGCCGCAGCAAAAGCAGCTTACTCAGTTGGGCATCTGTAGATAAACGTGAGTGCCTTGTAAATCCTGCTTGGAAAGTTTGCAAACTGTATCTGAATCGGTGGATTCCGTTCGTTGCAGTAAGCCGGGCGGTGGGGGAAGGGGGAAGGGTGTGTGAAGTAGATGCAGCACATGTCTACTCTCACTAACATTGGATCCACGTGCAAGTCAACGTCCCTGGCCCACCTTACTGTGAAACACACGGTGGACCTCGTCGGATATGACGGTTAAACTGTAAACATGTACATAGCTCATTAGCTGTCAGCGGCTTACCGAGCACCGCAGTAGCTACACACCGGGGCATCCTTATTTTACACTCGCAGGGCATATAGGCTGTAAATTTAGAGCTGCCACCTTGCTAGTGACCTCATTGAATAGCCAGGAAAAGGTAAATCCTTAATTTAGCGATACCTCTCTCTCTCTCATTAGTTATTTAAATGTGTCAGTACAGCGTGGAATCTGGGGCAACGTTTTTGACGTCACAAGATCTTGCTTTTGCAATTAGTTGCTTTCAATTATTAAGTTGATGTATCCAAAAATTAAAGGGTCTCCGTACACTTCGTAAAGCGGTTTGGATCTCTAATTTTGCCGATACAGGACCATCTCAAATTAAGACCGATACTTAAGTTTAAATGACTACTTACGAGCCCATCACGATTTTACGGCGCCATCTCTTCAGATGACAGCGGTCATGAAGTCAAAAGCCGGTCAGGTTAAAGCGTTACAACCTTGTGCCTTAGCATTAACCCTGGGTTATACGAATAAGTTTTTAAATATATGCTCCTTCATGGACATAGCGGAACTTCAGAGAAGTTTCGACTTAGGGCCTCAGTGATGGTGTATAGACATTCACTTGTAGAAAAACAAAAGAAGGGTTGGCTGTGCATCATTATGCCTGTCCGAGTACCAAATGAGAAGCATTTATCCATAGACATCAGTCTATTTCCCATCTAGAGAGTGTGAGTGCATTGAGAAACTTGCTAGTGAAGTACACGAGGCAAGCATGACTGAAAGCATCCCACGGGACGGAGACAGTGTACGTTTATGGCTAGTGAAAGAAATTAGCGGAGGCTACCTGTTCATAATTGCTCAAGATCCTAAAGCGACTGGTCTCCTATGTTCTTAACCAACTCGGAGTCATCCTCTTGATTAAGCCTGAGACAAGCGTTTCAGATGATTAAAAGTGCACTGCATGAATATATCTCAAGCAACGCATGAATATTAATGAAAGCTGCTCAGTCGTCTAATTAACCCTGGCTAAACGATCACCTCTAACTGAACCGTCGTTATCAGCTAAGCTGGTCTACATGCTGGATGGGCGATATTGAGTGTTATTCAACTAAGAGTATCACTCTGCTATAATTTCAACGCCGACACTGAGCTTAGCTCAGAGCTGCTGCGACCGGTAGGGGCATTTATTCACCCCAGCAGCTACCTCATGGAGGCGTTTTGCGGTTCTTGGAAATTGGAAAGCAGTACTGGTTATGAGGATGTGCTGGCACGCCTTGGAGTGGGCCTTCTTACGCGCAAGGCCCTAAACGGCACTAAACCAACGTTAACGATCAGCCTGCTCGGCGAGAAATATATTCTCAGGGAGGAGAGTAAAATCAAGAGCAATTCGACAGTGTTTGAATTAGGGGTGCCTTTCGACGAGCTCACACCTGCCGGCCAGCCAGTAAAGTCAGTTATCACCCTTGAAGGCCGCGTGATGAAGCATGTTCAGACTGGCCCCCTCAGGAGGATCGAGATCACGCGCGTGGTCGACGACAAAAATCTGAAAACGGTGAGTCCTAGCCTCAAGGACTTCTGTAGTAGCAGTTTGCATCCAGACCTGATGTAAGGTTTTCTTTTGCGCAAGCTTTGTATCCCAAAGCGTATTTATCATTTCCATGCTTCCTTTTTAGGTTATCCGGGTGGACGAACTAACATGCCAGAGGAATTATATGCGAATGTAATAATATTAGTAAATTTTGTTTGGTAGTTTTCATTTCGACTCCTCTTATCTTCAATCAACTCTGGGCCGAGGGTGCATAGGAAGGGGATATTATGTATTTTACAATATTTGGGGTTATTTGCTGCTCTCAACACACCTAATACTGAGTTGCATCCCAGGTGGAATACGTACTTCATTTAATCCCCACGCTTAATAAGCCTGGCTTACTTAAAGTACTTCCGCCTTGAATGCGTGTTGCGCAGGAAGTGATTCATTAGCCACCGTCGAGGGTTTGAGGAAACCCTGAGTGATTTTGCCTTCCATCTACAGATGGTCATGGTTTTAGTTTCCGGCATATTTTTTACCTTTTCTGCTGCGGTTTGACTAGTACCGAACATCGACATGAAAATGAGCGTAGTTACCGAGGGATAGGAACCGGAGAATCTGTATAACCCTGCAAAGGCACCTGCCACACCAGACAACTGAACAACTCGGACAATGGCTGGGGCCTGGGAATCGGGATAGTGTGAGGACGGCTCAGGACATTTTACTCACTATAAACAATCTGGCGCGAGTGAAGCTGTCATTGTGAGTTAAAGGCCGTGGCATGAAAGGTTGCCAACTGACGGGATAACTCGGACCGCGCAGTCAGCCCAACGTGTGTTTGTGTGGAGTGGCCGACTGGTGGACTGATCCAGGCTGTAATGGTTCCTTCTTAAAGTGGCTTCTATGACAATCCCACTCCATGGGATCCGAGCCAGGTGTGCCAGCAAACCTAGGGGTGTTTCCGGCCGCGCCAACCACCTGCGCCCTCTCCTGCCTCCAGTCTTCTTGACTTGGTCATGACACCGGGTCCAGGTTTACTAACATTATAAACCAGAGCACGCGCAATTCACCATCCCTGCGCCATTATGCTGTAGAGCTCACGGTGGACTGTTATATGGCAATCGCGCTGGTGAGTCGTATACAAGGTACATGATACCATTGCAGCCCTAAAATCATTTCTTAGTAGACCCCGACCGTCCTACCCGATGCCAACGTAGCAGGCCGCGACGGTAGGAAAGGCGCGTTGGTTGGCAAGCGTGGTTTGAAACGTACATCTCTTGCTTGGGCGTGATATACTATGGGAGGGTGGCTTTATTGAAACTGCGGCGGGATGGAAGATGGACCTGGATGTCAAAGGTCGGCAAGAAAATACTGACAGGTGTCAGTTGGTTCCCGATTTAAGAAGAAGTAGAGACGACCTCTGGGACGAGAGCCTTATTCGCCTGACCTTTCGGATTCGTGACCGAGTCCATAATCAGACACAGGAGTTGCAGTATTGATGGGATGCAGTTATTAGGTTACCGCATACCTAAGAAACTGAATGGCTACCCTTCCCTCGAAAATGATTGCCCTTGGTGAGATAGCTGCTTAATGACCCGTATTTGAATCGTAAATAGCTGAAAGGTAATCACCTGTGCATGAATTACCAGTATCCGATGCTGGACCCAAGCAGGAATCCGAAATATCAGCCGAATAGAATTCTTGTTTTAACGATCACGTCTACTTCCTAGCAATTGCTTCCTGGGACGCGTATTTTCGCTTGTATCGGCAGTTCCCGATTGGGTCCGACGCAGACTAGTTTTGCGAGATTAAGGCCTGGACACGAGCACATGCATTTTCTACAATGCAAAGTTAGCCATCCCAGAATGCATGAAAAACTCGTCATAATCATCAATTCAACATAAAAGCGATAGCAGCGGAAGAACCATCTCAAATTAATTGAATATTATACCTCTTCACGGACACTAGTGAAAAAGACACGTCCATACAGATAATATGCAAAGCGGTGATCACTAGCAAGTCAAAAAACGAGGCATTGATCACAGCCACCGTATCCTATAGAAGCCTAGGTTAGCCATGACTCACTATACTGAGACTGAATGGGATACCTCGGTGTGGAGGTTTATTCCTCTAGTTCAGGAAGGAGCAAGTGAGCGTCCCACCCAGCCCTTAGGCACATCAGCATACGGTTGCAAGATTGTGCTAGACGGCGACCAACAAGGCCATAGGAGCTGGCGGACGGACAACCTTTGCCACGTCACGATATCTGTAGGACTTGTAATCCGCCATTTTGGGGTACAGCCATGCCTGAGGCTTTGACTGGTGTATGACCTGCGACTGCTTACTCGTCAGACTCGATAACCTTATTTCTCGGCTTCACTATCCACAGTCAGTGGACGAGACGTTTAGTTGGAAGCAACGTTAGCAGGCAGGTCCTGTCCTCCTTGGGTTTGCGGCGTCCGGTGGGGATGCTTTGGCCAGGCCACCGAGTTTTTCACAGGTGGGTCAAAGTAATCATTCAAATCTGCCAAAATCCTCTATGAATTAATTGTTCCTGGTAGTCAGTCATCTGCTGGGGCAGTCAGCTTACTGTATCAGAATTGGTGGGCTCCACACGTTACAGTAGGCTGGGCGGATAACTTGACCCAAGTGTGCTTAAACTCACGGCTCTGGTTGGGGCCCTCGTAGCTTAGTTGGCTAGAGCGCTGGTTGTACTAAAGCATTCCCGCTGCTAGCGTGGGTTAAAATCCCATTGAGATTTTCACAAATGGGTCACGCGAATTATAAAATAACTTAAAATTTAGTAATCTCACCATGTGCGCATAGCTTGTGCGGATACTTCTCAAGCCTCTAAATGGTAGTCACCAGTAACCTAGGTGGCCCGCAAGCACGCCATAAAGCCGACAAATGTACGAACGAACCATGCGCCCGAGTTCTTACCTTGTACGTGTGACGGGTAAAGGCACTTTGTACAAATAGGATCTGCAAGTGATACCATATTGGGAGCCGAGGTACTAGCGAAAAGCCGAGACACGTGTTTCGCCGGTATTCTGCCGCTGTTTGACACAGCTGCGAGGTCCGGCTCCTCAGTGAGTACTCCAGCGTTTCCTGCGTGCTTTCAGGAAGGCCAACTCCACGCGTCGTCTTGTGCGAGGTTCATACGAGAACCCGATTAAAATACTTACCTGTCACGAATGGAGGCGAATGGCCGCATTACAGGTGTGTGTATAAGTGAAGAAGAAGAAGAAGGTTGTTCGTTCACCAGAATTATGGCTTTATTCGGGGGGGGGTGACAGGCTCCGACCAGGTGGCGTGAGCTGCGTAATCAGGCCTTCAATCAGAATAATAACAATAATCCCGCATCTGTAATGCAATCACCCACCCATGTCTTCTCAGAAAAAAAAGGACAAAGACAACACATCTCACCGGGATAGAAACAACGGCAGCTGGCCGGCACTACTGCGACCGCCGAACAATGGTTGCCAAGGGATCGCATCCAAAATGGGCGTCTTCAAATATATCAACTTTGGTCAGACTAACCAAAACTAAAGACACTGTGACTCATTTTGCCGCATTGGCTGACAAGAGAGGTAACATTTATGTGAACCAAGAAGCAGACCAGATTGGCAGCGAAATTACCAGGCTCGCTAAGCAGATCGGTATGGACATTTGAGTAACTTGAATGAGGGTACTCTTGCGCATCAGCAAGACATGAGAGTGGGGATGAAGTGAAGTAAAGCAATCAGAAATTTGTCTACAGTAGTGTTGCCTCCATAAAATGACGACGACCATTTTTGGCCGGCAAAGAGCAAGTTCTGAGCGGAGTTTAACTTTCTCTGTCCAGACAAAAAAGAGACAAACGCACGGTCCTAAACCACAAAAGACGATCAATTGTGAGCGAATGTAGCGGAATAGTTTACCGAGAAAGAAACGGTGATCAAATACAATTAACTTCATTCCGGCAACACATGCATAAAAATATTTCATCTGACGCACTTCCCTCTGGCAGACTATCAAAAACGGTAGGGTGAGGGGGGAGGGACAGAGAAAGTGATCAGATAAAGCACAGCGACAGCTATGCGAAGAACGTAGACAGGGTGGGGGGGGGGATGAAGCAGGGCAAGGAACAGAACCAATCCGCGATGAGTTGTAGGAAGGACCTACTACTGATGGTGTCATGCTAGCAGCGTTGTCGTTGGTGGTTGATTTAGCTGTCTGTGGAACTGTTCCAGAATGGCGGGATCCACGTGGGCGGCTAGGATTTCGGAGGCGACGATATCACCTCCAACTCGCTCCTGCCAGAAATGGAGCAGCGAGCGCAGTAGACTGCGAGATCCCTCCAATGAGGCCACCGTGGGAGGAGGTAGCCAAAGACCACAGTCACCCTCGTCCACTGCGAATGTCGCGGTCACCTGCTGATCGCCTTCACACAGCACCTGCAGACACAGGGGTACACCCGTGGGTAGGGAGGAACGCACTAGAAGGCGACTCTTGAAAACTATTTAAACACATACCAGTTTAGTCACAGCATAATCACTTTCATTACTGTCATAAAGATCGAAGGGAATGTACACGTGCTAAAGATCTCGAGCCATCCCGGAAGATGACAATAAATAGAAGCAGTTAAAGTTTCGAAAATTCCCATTAAATGATTCAAAAGACAACTTGGCGAGCTTAGCTTGGCCAACGGCCGCTTAACTGCATGTATGCCCCGCGCCATCTCTGTCCTCCCCCTTCTCCTAGAACGGCTCTACCAAACACTTACTGCCGCCTATCAAATTGTCTCTTATCACCCTTCCCCTATGCACGTTTCTCAGATAACCCACACAAATTGACGAACATTATCGATTTCATGTTTTAAATTTCTACTGCGTTCCAACGTTTCTCTATAACTGTACTGGCCTGAAGAGAAGTTATCGAAAGCAGCGCGTATGCTCGCCAAGTTGTCTTTAGAAGCATTTAATAGAGATACACAAATGCACTACTTTGCGATACTCACATAAAGTTAGAAAGTGCTTGAGGAAGTGAGAAAAAGTATACTTGAAATAAGTTTACGGAAAATTATGTCTTTGTAAAGCAGGTATTTGACCATGTAAGAGCACGCGTTAAAAAATTCCAGTTTCAATTGCTAAGAAAACCAATTAATAGGATAGTTTATGAAAAAGGAAGTATTTTATGCCTTCGAATACTGTTCACGAATACGCAATTTGCACTGAAAACATTGTACTAATTGAATATGGTAATTTTTTCGGGAATAAAATTTAGTCAGAATGAAGTGCAGTACAAAATTAAAGGCAACTGAGTGGATTTTCTTTGAAAACAATTCCTAGTGCATACCAACTTAGTCGGTTGAAAGTTAGCGTTTTACCATTTAATATAACGTTGGAAAAGCACCTTTGCACGTCGTGCTGCCATACCATGATAAATATTACTTCCCGTTGCAAGACATTTTAAGATTTCGGCAACACATTTTGTTATTTAGTTGGTGAAAGTATGCGGACTCAAACACGTGTAAACGCAGTACGTAATAGCGAAAAATAGGCGAAATTCAAAAAAATATTGCTATTTCCGTCAAGGGATATATAATTTAATAATTGCAGAAGTTCAAGACGGTAAACTTATGTTTCATCAGACAGGCTTAGTCGTGTAAGCCATGATAGACCGGTGAAAGGTAAAAAACAATAAACACCAGGTTTAAGTGATCGCTTCTTCTTCTTCTTCTTTTCTTCTTCTTCTTCTTCTTCTTCTTCTTCTTCTTCTTCTTCTTCTTTCTCTTCGGAGCCTTCTGCTTCCTTCTTCTTCTTCTCTTCTTCTTCTCTTCTTCTTCTTCTTCTTCTTCTTCTTCTTCTTCTTCTTCTTCTTCTTCTTCTTCTTCTTCTTCTTCTTCTTCTTCTTCTTCTTTCTTCTTCTTCTTCTTCTTCTTCTTCTTCTTCTTTCTTCTTCTTCTTCTTCTTCTTCTTCTTCTTCTTCTTCTTCTTCTTCTTCTTCTTCTTCTTCTTCTTCTTCTTCTTCTTCTTCTTCTTCTTCTTCTTCTTCTTCTTCTTCTTCTTCTTCTTCTTCTTCTTCTTCTTCTTCTTCTTCTTCTTCTTCGGAGCTACTTCCTGGAACTCGCCTGGTCGCTTCTACCAGGAGTATTGGCATTGGATTTAAAAAATCATACCAGTGAATCCCCGAGTTAAACCTGGTGAGTGTTACTACTGGATAGGAAAGTATTTACGTCAACACGTCAACTCAGAGCGCGTGAGCGGATCAGAGCCACGCAGTATCCAAAAGCCCAGTTATGTTATGGCTCACCGGAATGAGAATTCGTGGAACATCTTCTCCATCTACTTCTTCGACACACCAACCTACAGGTTCAGAATTGTGCCGGATAACGACAGGAAATACCATATGTAAGGGCGGGCATCACTTGCCACTGCCAAATACTTTTGATGTTTGTAACCGATATGCTACCTCAGCGCCCAGTTACGCCTGGAGGCAGTACGGCTGTTTGCTTCGCGGATGCTTATCGGTCAGGCCCAATAGCCTAATTACATCGAGGCAGGTTAGCAGACAGGTCCAGTCTGCGCTGGTTTTCCGTCATCTCGTGGCTGGTGTGTTCTAAATAAATTTATATAATGCTATGTGAATACTGTTCAGAAGACGGACGCTCACCGATCAGTTACGGGACTCACTTGTCCCGTTGTGCCTCGGGTTTCATTCTTGAGCCCCGCCAGCAGCCGAGCAGTGAGTAATACACTATAAGCAGGAATACATTACCGACAAAAACAGGGAATACTGGAATGGTCATTTCTAGCTTACTAACCATCATCAGCCCGCCATACCCAACCCCAGGTGGTGCACCACGGGAAATTCAAATCCGCGATCTGTTTATTAGAAGTCCAAAGCTCTAAGCCACTGTTCGCCTGCTGGCGAAGCTCAAGGGTGCGCCCCGAGGTAGAACGGGAAGAGTGAGTCCCGTAACCAATCGTTTAGTGCCCATCTACCACTGTTAATAGTCCCGTTTGAAACTGAGAAGACAACGAGCCTGTGGCTTAATGGTTATGAAGTTGAACTTATGATCAACAGGTCGCGGGTTCAAACTTTAAGTGCAGAAATGCCTGGGATTGGGTATCGCTGGCTGATGACGTTTAATAAGTCAGAATGAGCCATTCCAGTCTCTTTCGTCTCTGTCAGTAATGTGTTTTTACTTATAAAATGTCTGCAACAGTAAAGTTGAAAAGTGTGATAGGTATCAGTAGCCCAGGTGGTTAGCGAACGCGCCAAAACGCCACAGGTGTAATAAAGGAGGCCGCATAACGTGAACGAACCAAGTGACTGAGTTCTTACTTTGTACCTGCGAAGACCAGAGGTATTTTATATAAGAACAGAAAGGACAAAGTCGCATTTCATACGAATTCCGCCGGAAGACCAGAACGAAATACTTACCTGTACTGCAAGGTTGATGATGGGCTCCAGCCAAGTGGCATGAACCGCATCGCTTGCAAGCAGGGTTTCCAGCGAGGCCTGAGTGTTGTCGGAGGCGGTAGCACCAGCGAGATAGTGACGCGGATTAACCATATGCACCAGACAGACAAAAGCTGCGACTATGAAGCAACGACGCGCGCGGTAGTCTGTCAGGCAGTCTGATCGGGTGAGGATACGAGTTAAAAGCGGTTGGAAGAGTCCCGCGCTGGCATCCGCAGTGTCGATCGTTGACGATGAGAGGGGTGTGGCAGACAGTTCCAGGCAGGCATTTGTAAAGTTCAGATCGCCGGGGTTGGTGTATGACAGGGTCAGGAGGCGCGTCAGAAAGAGACTAAAAATAGTTGGCAAAATGGTTAGTATAGGTTTTGACGCGTAATGTGGGACTGGGAGACCTCCCACGCCACAAAAGCAGGCAACGAATGCTTATGCGACCCTACTAACCTGACAACGAGTGCTAACCCAAACGAACACAATAAATAGGGTAAGGGTTAGCCCTAGGTTGGCGTGTAATACAGTCTGATGCAATGCTAAAAAAACCGGCCCACTTGAACGTTGACAGTGGGCACTAACGTCCTTTAAACTGTCCCACGAAATTGCCGCTGTTCCCATATCACACACCTACCTATCGATTGGGCTCTTGTAATAGTTCGTTGTCCGTTTAGTGGGGTCGCACAAGCATTCGTTGCCTAAAACAGACCCAAAAACAGTATACAAATCGAAGTACAGCCCGTAAGGTAAGCTACCCACAAGGTTCCTCGACGCACGCAGCGTGAGTGAATACAGGATAGTTTATAGCTCCGTGCCGAAATATTTTTCTCTTGAGAAAACTCTGCACCACAAGAAAAAAAACGTGGGCCAGTCAAGGGCATGACCAATATTGTTAACGTATATCCTCATCACTCGGGCGGGGAGTTATGCTTACAAGAGAAATGAAACACTGTTTGACGAAATGCACCAAAGGAGTATTTGGAAGCAAAATAAAACCGAAAATCAACAAATTATCGACAAGACGGTGAGACTAATTTAGAGCGTGTTAACCCTCTTGATGGTTTTTTTTTCTAGTACGGCCAAAATAGCACAAAGGTGGCCTGCACTTCATGGTTTAAAAAATAAACAGTGCCCTACTGGAAGTGCCAACAACTGTTATGCCATTAGGGACAACGTGTGATAAATTGGCCGAACAACGGGGCGTCTGGAGAAGAGAGTACCTGGCTGGCCAGGTAAAGGTGAAAGTCGAGCAATTTCAAGTTCAATTCTCGCACATTTCATCGATATGAACCACCAGGTTGACGCCAAAGAAACCTTCCAAATTATCTACCAGACAACAGCCCATTACAGTAAAGGCTTACGCAAACGGGTGCTCGCAACAGCCGAGACCGTAGCAATTCGGTTAGCGAACCCAGCGCTTTGTTGTCAGACGACGCGGACACACACAGTCTGTCTTCCCTGGCCGACTCTAAGTGGTCATATACCGCCGCCTCCACGCCCTGACAACGGTCAAACGCATTCCGTGTATTTGGCGCACAGACAACGCTCACAGCGAATCCCCCCGCTTCCCGCTCCAACATCCTTAACACGCCGAATCCGTCATGCAGGCGGCGTGGGAACGATAAACATGGCTTATCACCAATACCCCGCACACACATAGGATAGTTCGACCGCTTCACAGCAGGGTGGTGCAGGTACGGTGACATGCGCGTGATTTAGTTTAAAGTGATAGTAAAATTGCGCTGCATCTACCGCACTCTCTCCTCCTCCTCCACTTGAGCCCGGTGTCATGACAGAGTCAAGAAGACAGGAGATGGGAGAGCGCGCAGGTGGCTGGCGTGGCCGGAGCCGCCCCTGGGCGTACCACCACACCTGGCTCGGATCCCACGGAGTGGGAGCGCCAGAAAGGCCACATTAAGAAGGGGCCAACTGATTTTTTTCCTTTGGAGTAGCCTGGACCAAGCGCAACAACGCTAAGTGAAAGTCTCATGATAAGAAAAGAATGCTGAATACGCTGGTGATGATGTGACACTGATGAGTTCATTAAAAAACGATGATAGCTGAAGCGACCGGATATGTTTTTCCTCTCACTATAGGCAATGAAGCTCTCCGGCTAGTGGACAGTTTCTACTGACTTGGATAGGGCTTTCTGACAAGCGGACAAGGTGTAAATGAAACAGACCATTGGACTAACAAAATGCGCACGAACACTACCCACCGAACATAGTCAAAACCTTCGAAGACGATGTAAGATCAGTCGCACACAAAAAAACTAAGTTATGAGTATGCCTATGCACTAAAAACATGTATTGCGGGAGGGGTATTCTGTCGATGGTAGTTGAGCCCAATTTGTCTAAATTGCCTCTCTGATCGTATTGCCAACGACTACGGTCGTTCAGAAACAAAACTAATCAACTGTCCTCCTTACTCGACGCCTGAGATGGTTTTGTTGTGTTGTGGCAAATTGAAGGTGAGGTCGTCCTGGACGTTATCTCATCAAAAACTGGCCGCAACTGGTGACGGCACCGACGGGACCAGGTGAATGCTAACCTTGGGGTACATTTCGTGCCCTACGGTTTCTTGTCCTCGTATTGGCCTGTCAATTTGTTTTGCAAATACTGTCAGAGAATTGACCAAGGGAAGACCAAATACTGTGAATGCAAGGGCGAGAACGGTACAAATCTGCTTCCGCAAAGGGTAACTGAACGAAACAGCGAGCAGAAAGCGATACGCGACGCAGCACTGGAGAACAAGCTGTCTGACCCAACGTCACCCGAAAACGACATATCGGCTCAACTTCGTCCGAAAGTCTACCTCGGAGCGATTGCCACAAATGTAATTTGTGATACGGGGAACCTAGAACATTAAGCCGGCTAAATCAGTAATGATGTGAACCGCCACAGGTAAAAGTAAGTCATTTTAAACCAGAAGACAGATGCAAGTAGGACAGTACCGGTTAATCGTCTACTTACCGGCGCTCGGGGAAACAGGCAAGCTGAGCCAAAAGGAGTAGACGAGCTCGATTGGCTTTGAAGGCGACATCGTCGTGCACTTCTACGGGCGCCCTGGTCAGGCAGGCGTTGGAGTGAAGAAGCAGTAGACCACATGGGCTGGGTGGAATTGGCGCTTCAGGAGTCAGTACAAGGAGCCGGCTTAGCCACTGCAAGAGCAGAGTCAGCTGCTGTACGCTATAAGTAAATGAGAGAAGTTGAGCGAGTCCGGATCGGAGACTGAACAGAAAGCTTAGACTATCGGATATTTTCGACGCGCAACATAACTTGACTGCTCGCCAAATTCTACTTGGGGACTGTCGGGCTAAATGTTATTTGCGGTTAGGAATTCCATGAGCCGATGAGCGCTTAGACCTTCATAAATTTGAAGGTGCGTTTAAGTGAAAAAGTTTGACCCTGTATTGAAATCTCCCTAGTACTGCTCCATTTCCCTGCGTCTGGCTGCTAGCCGACGGCACCGACACAAAAAACCTGATCTGTAGACGTGCCGTTAACATGTACGGGCACCGCTCAGGTCTGAACTGAGATGTCCATTCACCCTAAAACTGGCGGCATCGTGCGTATGGCGACCGGCACAGCATAGCATCCTCGGTGCCTCGTGGTCATGCCTGCCCCGACTAAGTCAACAGGCACACGAATCATCAGTCTAACACACAGATGACCCAGTCAATTTCTCTCAGGTGACCCGGGTATGCCAGACATATGCAAAGAACAAACAGACAATCACGTGTTCCCGAACGGAAGCCTCGTTCTGATTCCCAAGCAAACTACCAACTAACGAAGAAAGGAGGACTGGGGTGGTAAGTTAGAAATTATTTGCCCGTGACTCAACAATAGAGCGATGGACTTAATAACGGTTGATAATCAAAGAAAGTGCATTTAGCGCTCAGGTCGTGCAAACGTGGGGTGGCGTGATGTTGGCTGACCATAACTAATAAGCCATAAATGGCCAACCCAGTATTTCTTGCCCTCGTCGGTACTACTCTAGGCATAGAATACATTTGGTTGTGCGACTACCTCTTAGGGCTTTAGATTGAAACCCAGTGGGACGATAATGTCCCGCAACCTGATCGGTGAAAGCACTTCCAATAGAGGAACTTTTTATGTGTGGGTAAAATTTATACAACATTCTTGACGGTGATGCGTGCTAAACCTGTAGAAAACTACTGCGAAAGCAGCGCCTTCCTGGTAACCTAGCTGAAGCTTAATCAGAGCGTCCACAGGTGGAACGGCTCTCATAAAGAGCATACATACATAGAGAGAAGCAAGCTCTCAGGACTGAGCAATAAGCAGTCGTGAATCAGGCATTGGTAATACCTCCAGGCATGAATTTCAGGAAAATAGGTTAGTCATAAAATTTCACAAGTGAGAGCAGCATTATGATATGGTGAACGTTGGTCACCAACCAAAGGGGTTCCACATGTCGCCTTCAAGTATAAGCTTGGAAATGTAGCTTTTTAATTTAATAACAATCTAATCTTTAACGTGGAGTAAATCAGTATATTCTACGGTGTATAGGCACAGACGGAAATTTTATATGAATATTTGGGCCGAAGTGCATCAGGTTTGCTATTGGAACCGTCGACTGACAGCCGGACTCCGGAAAATGAGGCACTAGAGCAACTCCTACACAGGGCCAGACTTTTGAGCCTAAAGTGAGCTTCAAATTTCTGAACCAAGAAACGCACATCGGCCCGTGGGCTCTTAGTTAGCACCTGTGCTGCCAGTAGGGTGCATTGTGCAACCCCAACAATCCTGAAAAGTGAAACTCATGTACCGGAGGGGGGTGGATAGAGAAGTTCGCCCCTGAAGCTCAGAAAGAAAGGACACAATTTCTCAGAAAAAGTGGTTTCACGCAACTGCTGTCAGATCAGCCAGGAATGAGACACTTTTCGATGACAGGTGGGTTATAACCCGTGCACTCTGGGCATCCACTCAAACTGTGACTGGAGCTAGGCTGGACATGTGGAAGTTCTTCTTCTCTGGCCGAGTTGTTGGAGCATGGGACGTTCCGATTGCTGATGCCTACATATGTAGACGCTTTCTGGAGGAAACTAGACCAATACGGTATTAGGCACCACAATGCCCTCAGCGCATAAAACATATGAGCATACTTTTCGACTGATATGAATGCCCGTTGCGAGACACAAACCAGTGCAGTTTGACATACTACTTAAAATGTTTCAGTAACCCTATTCGTGCTAATTATATTTCAGGTCACCACCTCATGGCACGAAATCCCTGGCATTTACCCTGGGACGTTATGACAACTGATATCGTACTACTTTCGCAGTAGTATACTTGAACTTGGACCACTGTTCCACGCAAAAAAATACATTTATACTTACTATTAACACTTGGAATCGGCCACGTTTCTGTAGGTTCTTCACGTTTTTTTGCTGGTGGTATTTAATGTTCCGTTTCCCTATTTGTTTTTACAGATCTTGTTGATTGTAAAAAATAGGGTTTAAAGATTTCAGAAGTAACTTATAACTATATTTCATAGACCTTAGGCGTCCGGGTTCCTCTGCCGCACCACCTTAGCAGTAAGAATGCGTCTCCGGTTGACTATACGGAAGAGAGATCAAGAAGAATCGGTCTCACTCGCTTTTCCAACGTTCAACGTGATCTGGTGATAGGGACAGGCGACGGCTGGTCCAACACAAAGCGTCCATCGCCAAGTATCACAATTCAGGATATGCATACATCAGCGTTCAAGAAGGACGCTATCTGTCGCCAACTGGCTTCGCGCGCACGGCGAATAGGTGTGACCAGTATGACATAACGGGGTTGCAGATTAAAGTCTCAGCGGTGTGAAGATCACCTTTTGCATTCCTGCGTTTAATGGGCCTGTCATTTCACCAAAGTAATTACCCTACCTAGGGGACCCCATATACTCCAACGGTTGGGACATCGGCAGGTTAAGTTGGGGCGGGGGATATTCAATTTGAATCAGGTTACGACAAATCGCCTTGTTTGTGGGCCCCTATAAAACGGGACGAGGCAGAAATCAAACGTCAACAGTCCAAAAACGTGAATGGAGGGAACTGAGCGTAGCGCACTCACACGAGAGTAGATTCCTCATCCGACTCCGTCATATCCGTGGGAGCCTGATTGGGAGAGAGCTTAGCAGCAACGCAATCGGCGCGCATCTGATTGTGAGTGACAGCCTCTGCGAGGGCTGGGGCCCAGAATGGCTCTGTCCAACGGTGCAAAAAATCGCAGGGCGATTGGACGCCGCTGGTAGCCAATCGGAGGCATCCTTGAGCAATGTCGAAGTAGAGCTGGGGTTCAGGGCAAAAGAGCGGAAGTTAAGTGAGGCCGAAAGGGCGCAGACCCTGTCACTTATTTTTGCGAGGAGCAGCAGCCGGGAAAAACAACCAGCTTAGGGTCCGGCAGCAAGCTCGTGCTTATTAATTTAACAGGGCCCAGAATACGAGGTGCGGTAACCTGCTTCTTGGAGTTTTACAATTGAGACACAATTTTCCATCCCGATTCACCGGACACTACCGTTTTTATACGTAAGCGATCGAATATCTACCACATAACCGTTTAATTTTCCTTTATTGATATTCGAGTTAATTTAATGACCCTAAGCTTGCGCAAGCCTCCTTGATTGGCAAGAAGCCTCGTGCTAACTGGCGGGTTCAGCATTCAATAAATGCGCATATTTTACTGGCTTTCAACAATGGTGTTTTGAGAATTGCTCTCAGGAAATCATGCTTATATAGAAATGAAGGCATATGTGCACTCCATTTTTCATCGTTTAGGGTAAGCTTCAGATCAAGTATGATATATTCGGCAAGGGAAGCACGCCAAACGTAATCAGGGAGAGAGAATATATGTATATTTCTATCAACATACTTCAAATAATATGCAAGTTGCTACTCTCTTCGGGTCATGGTGGTCCTCACCGACCACGACGGATGAATTATCAGATAGGTTACATTAATCTTACTTTTGGAAACATTGGTTCGCTTCCCTCCTTTCGCCACAAAATTGGTATCTCCATCAACCAGAACGCCATAGGGTTGCTCGACCGATGCCACCCCCGTTTCGACAGTGCTGATTTGTGGACAAAGCAGATTAGTGACAAAGACCTTCCCGCCATCGACTTCTAGCTTGTGTCCAGATATTCACATTGAGGCGCATTCTTGAATTCCGCCATAGCTACCAAAAACCGACGGTCGTCTGTTTTGTTGATTTCGTCACTGCGTTAGATTCCGTCTATCGTGAGTCCCTGTCGGGGATAATGGTACTAAATGGTATACAGTCGGAATGAAAGCCTACTACCGTCCAACCGTTGCGCGATTTCTGGTTCATAACCATATCTCCCAACCATCCGGTTTTCGGCCTGCAGTTCGATAATGTTGCATCCTATCGCCCATTCTGTTCAACTGCGTTATTGACTGGATGCTCAGAAGGGTCTTAAACGAAGCTGATGGTGTTGAGTTTGCGCCCGGATATCGGTTGACCGATCTCGACTAGGCTGATGACGTCACCTCGCAAGCTTCAAGCTATGATGATCTGCAGTCTATCGTGTCACGGTTGAATGAGGTCGCTAAATCGATGGGAAGGTCAACGCGTTTCGAAGCTGCAGCCCTGATCAGAAGAAGGCACCCCTCGAGATTACGGGCTGGCAACTTGAAGTAGACCGTTTTAAATACCTCGGGTTAAGACGGCTACCGAACGGAAAGAGTGAGGATGGCATTGTCGCCCTACCAATGCTGCTCACCGGGTTTTCCCAAGCCTACGGATCCGACAGTACATCACCACGAAGATTCGGGTGTAGCGTGCAGCCTTCCGGTCATTCCCTCTCTATGTTTGTAGACGCTGAGCTGTGCGCGTGGAAGTTGAGCGAAAACAGGAGGCCTTTGACCACCACGGCTTGAGAAACATCCTTCGAGTAAAGGGCACCGACTTCATCTCAAATGAGACAGTCCGCACTAGCTGCGACAACATCGCAAGAATATCCCAAACCATCCAATAAAGACGACTGATGTGATTTGGGCACGTTCAATGTCGCCCACCTCACGAGCTTAGTGTTGCTGCCCATGATCTGGCACCGTTACCCACTTGGAGGCGTCAAAGAGGGGGGTTCAACTCAAAAAACTGGCTCGATACAGTTCGTCAAGATATGGAATTGGCTCTTGGACCTTCGGTAGCCGGTCTCCATCGCTAGCGGAGAGAATAGGTTGCATTGTCTAGATCTGCTGCCACTGATCGTCCGCGTGGAGAGGTGCAGTCCGTGACATTATAGAGACCGGTTAGATCAGGCATGTGGTATGGCATGAATGCTGAACAAATCAATAGTTTCCAGGATCTGGATTGGCCAGAATCCGTTACTGCAACTTCACGTTCATGAACTTTCGAAGACAGTTTGGGTTAAAATCGTCCTTATACGAAGTCTGTCTAGAATAAACTGCTCAGCTTTATGCCCGGAAACGTTGTCAGGACGAGGGCTCTTTAATTCCAAGTTTCGTGTTGAGGAGTGTACCACACCGAAGGCCTGGTTGGTTTTGACGACTAGATTTGCAATGTCATCCTAGATCTTCCGTTAGTACGTCCTACGTCCACGAATTTGTCCAAAACTGTAACGTGCGTTTCAATGACAGAAATGGTCATGACGACAGAAATGGGAGTATGTGTAGTTTAGAAGAAGAGGCGATCACTGGAACATGGTGTTTATTGACCTGACGTTTCAGATTCTCTCTCGAACCCATCATCAGAGACAGTAGCAGAAAGAGTGATAGACGCACAAGGTGAACAGTATTTATAGCACGTAGTGGCCACGCGATCACGTGCATACTACAATTAGCAGCTATCACGATCACCGCTGGTGGTCGTAATTGATGCGATAATAGCTTGGCCGTGGTTTCATAATCCATGTTGGATGCGGGCGTGATAATGACCCGGCATTTTGGCTCACTGTCATTGGAAGTGTCGGTCACCCACGTCCTCCCCACCTGCTCAGCCGATGCCTCAACACGGAATATGGGAACAGGACTTCATCGCGCTTGTTGATAGACGGTGGGCTTGAGAAAAATGACTCAAGCAGCTCGCGGCTTATCACCTCTCGCGAGGATTTCGGCCTCATCAAACTTGAAAATGTGGCCGGGTCCCGTCGAGTGAGCTGCAACCTAAGAGCCAGCGTCTTTCTGCCTCCCAGCAGCCACCAGGTTCCAGTGATCGCCTCTTCTTCTTCTTCTGAACTTCTTCATGGAACTCGCCTTTTCGCTTCTATCAGTAGGTGCAGTGTTTGAACAGACAGTTTCTGTGCCACACGTGAGCAGCCATCCATACAGACCTTAATCTAACCTCACATAGGGTTCGTGACCCAATTCATAAAATGCCAACTAAAATTCTATAATACGCGTTAGGTTAAAAGGGGTTGAGTAAGCAAGGCTACAGTATGGATCAACATGCAACACGATCGCTGGGTATTTCATACACCTTTGAATGTGCATTTTTCCAGCCACCCCAAAAGAATATGCTCGCCAAAAGTGACAACCTACGTAGGACAGATTTTGTTGATTTTCGATGTCAGATTAAACGTAATCATATTTTCAGAAAGCTTATGCAGAATAATTATTTCCTATATGTCTTTTATAAGAATTTACATTTTCATCAAATATCGTACTTGAAGGGTGCTTTCACTTCTTCGATTGTTAAACGTGCTTCAAATTTTACGTAGCTACCTGATTTGGGTTGCAGTAATGTGAGGCTAGTGAATTCATCGTAATTTCCTCGTGGTGAAGAGCAGACCTACCAGGTACAAGAGTGCTTGCATTGATAAGAGGATCATTCACGCATCCAGTGATAGGCATTTTTGACGTACGCGTAAAACCCAGTTTGTTTTTTTTTATCATAAACTAGGTTTCCAGGAAAATTATAGTGGATGTGGTAGTGATCGTGACGACAGCAAAAATACATTCAACCCGCGGTGATATCATTTTTTGCATTTGACTATTCAGGCAACAAAAACAAACTAGAGAGAGAGCGAGAGCGGAGACATACTCGGGCCTGTTCAGAGGACTCCAGGCGGGTGTACAGGGGGTTATCAAAAGAGGACCGGTGGTTAGTCGCCGCCTCTGCCGTCATCATTGCTGAGGTACCCGTCAGCACGGGCAGAAGACGGTCAAGGCCAGCAGACCAGGCGGAGCCGGGGCCGGAGACCAGTGAGTGCCACAGTCGGAGACTGGGCTCGAACAGAGTGTCAGCAGAGCCGTCGACATCTTCATCATCATCATCATCCCTGGTATTAGTTGTACCGGCGGCAGACAGTGAGGAATTAAGGGTCAGATCCTTGCCCACAATGTCTACCACGCGCTCCTGCAGTTCAAAAGCCAGACCACCGTTTACAGCTCCGGTGAGGGCAGAGGAATTGAGGCCCTGCATTAGGAGAGCTATGAGGTCCAAGATGCTGGCACGCAGAGCTGCTGCTCTCCCGCCTGGCGTGGAAGACGAAAAAGCAAAACAGTCAATAAATGGGCCAGTCATCATCTTCATCGTCGTCAGCCAGTCAGTTATCAGTGTTTGGTGTGAGGTTCGTCCCGGAGACCAATGGCTCCAGATACAACCACCCCTATCCCCTGTTGCACAACATGTGGTCGGATTTGAAGAGTAGACTGTGGGGGAGAGGACCACAATGAGATGGAAAGGGGTGTCATTGAAGTGGTATGTCTGGATTTGCTGGGGTTGTGTGCTTGTAGGGTTTTCCGATGAGAGTGTCTTGCCAGATTCTTCTACGCATAAGTCGGTCTTAACCGATTTCGGCACAATAGTTTGTCCACCATGAGCTACAATAATAATTGTTGCCGTAGTTTCGAGCTTTTCTTGGTGCAAGTTGTGTTCAGATTGTTTCTCTGTCGTTATTGTGGTGGATGGTGGGGAATTCAACAAATCCAATTCTGCATTAACATATGTTGACATTGGAAACACGTAGACGACAGATTCACGTTGAAACGGAGCTTACCTGCCAAGTTGAATGTCTGTAGGTAGGGGCTAAGGGAGTGAACTTTATAATTATTTACCATACTGACGGCACAAGTACTGGCTAAGAGTCCAGACATGCGTGCTTCGCTGGCCTTATGCCGCTGCATGACGCAGCCACGAGTAGCTCAGATTATCAGCCGACAAGAATAGGAACACAGGATCAACCATTTTTGGCGTATCTGTTGTTCTCGGGCCAAATAAAGGGCTTGTTCCAACGATAAAACTTGCTTCCCTTCCTTAAAGATACCTAGTTCAAATACAATTACGAGAACGGAAAGAAGCTAAAGGACCACCGAAATAAAAGGCTAGAGTTGCCTAGAGGACTACGAGACTTTGAAAGACCGGAGAGGTAGAATCAGCCAAGTTCCTTCGTCGGCGTCCGACTGCGATTCAATTCAAATTCGCAGCACAGGTATTCTGGCGGCATTACTATTCTAGAGTAGTAGCATCTCCTAACAGCTCATAACCTAAGGCTCCTACTTGAGGTTAGGCCAAGTTCTCCCCAAATTTCGAGAAGACCGATGATCATTTTTAAGGAGAGAGAACGGTAATCAATCAGATAATGGTCCTAAACAGCGCAGTAGCGTCATACCAATTCTCCAGAAACTGTCGAGAATCGTGAGAAAATGCAGGGAAAGGGCAAGATTAGCCTCAATGTCCAGCACCTCGGGGAGGGAACGCACGCAGTTGAGTACGATGAGCTGAGTTTCACACTCCTCCGCGTCCTACATGGGGAAAAAGATGTAAAAAAGAGGATTGGGACACTGAGAACAGGGTAAAAGGGACTGAACTTACGTAGAGATGGAGGGGATTTAAGTTGGCTGTTGAAAGTTTATTCCCAAACAAAACGATTACAGTCACTGAATTACGGCTGCCCCAACATCGCTTGGCCAGCTGTAAGTGGAGGAATGTGAGCAGTTGGCCATGCTCGGATACTCCTGAACATAAACCTCTTGTATTTTTAATTAATTGCATCGTTTTCAATGCCTACCGCACCCGACCAAAACGACCATTTATACTAATCGCACCAGTAGTGTTGTTATCTTCAGGAGGATGACGAGGTAAAGCAGAGAAAAAAATATGAATAAATAAGGGAAGATGAGGAGGAAAAGGAGGAGGAGGAGGCAAATCGATTTCCAATGCTACATGAATAAATGGTTGTCTCTAAACGAATTTTTTGATTATTTCAGTGTTAATTAACGCGTGTGCCATTGGTATTATTCTAAAAATTCTGAAATGTGTCTTCGATTACAAAAATACTTAAGTAGCATTGTAATAATAGTTATCGTTCAGTGTAAAGGCAAGATATTTCAGTTGCGTCAAGATGCCGGCTTTTGAACGAGCTTCCTTCCGGTCACCTGAAAAACAGCATTCTGTAAAAATGACTACTTAAGTAGTACGTATTTTCCCGTTGGTTTTAGATGCCCTTATAGATATAAATATACTCGATAGTCAAGACCGTTACACACAGGCCCGCAAAAAAGTAATGTCAGTTTTCCAAGGAATCCGCCTTCGAGATAGTGAGAGAGGTTAAAAACCAATCAGAGGCGAGGATTAGAAGGAGTTATTTGGGTAAAAAAGTAAGCTATTTTTTTTCAAGAAAGTCTGCAGTAGTTAGGAAATATATTTTGCAGATATCGGAAAACGTAATCAATCAAAGCAACTGTGAATTACTTGTCTAGGGGTGACTGTTCGCAGCAGACGTGCGACCTGAGAAAGTAATGATGGCCACAAGCTATTGCATGCACAAAGCAGTGGCGTATTTGACATTCATGGGGTATCTGACACACGACACGACAATTTGACCGTCGTAGTCCGACTATGTCCATCGTATGCTCCACGAAGGGGTGGTGCGGGGACGGTGACTTGCACGTGATTTAGTATAAAGTGATAGGAGACTTGCGCTGCATCTACCGCACTCTCTCCTCCTCCCCCACCTATACCCTGTGTCAATACACAGTCAATAAGACTGGAAATGGGAGCGGACGCAGGTGACTGGCGCGGCTGGGGCCCTTAGGCGTGCCACCACACCCCATGTTTGGCATTTGTTATGGGAGTGCAACCCGAATAACGCCTGCCATGTCCTGATGTGGCCCCCGTGTTGGTCCAACGCATCTACCACGTGGCCGTTTAGAGGGCACAAGGGAGGGGGATTGTCAACGCAAGTTATCACCCAACACGCATAAGGTTGACCGAACGCTTCTTTACGAAGACAAATTGCAACATGTCGTAATTCAGAGAGAGAACCTTGGCATTCGGTTCACTTAAGTCAGCGTTCAGCGAACATCCCGGTGACAGTCATTGGCAAAGGAAGGTAAATCTTCAGTCCCAACAAGAGCAATCGAAACTGCAGCGCCCTACAACCTCACCTGTGCAAGAGATAAAAAGGATTCCAGGAATTGAGGAAGGAGGCTGTCAGTTAGACTGCCCACCCGGAACTGAGGATGCCGGATAAGCCACTGAAAACAGTGGACAGTTGTCATACGCAGGGCGAGTGAATGTGCGCGAGGGAGAAATGAAGTCGACGCCGGGAGAAGAAAGTGCAGTAGATGCTCAAGGGCCCTTGAGCACTGTGATAGAAGATCCCTTTAGGTGTGAAAAAAATGAAAACACTGGGATGAACCGCACTTTTGTCACAGGACACCGACTTAGGAACCGTGGATTGTTTGTTTCGCATATGCGAGGTACCTACTCAGAGGAATCGCTTTTCGGTAGGATGACTGCGCGGCGGACGAGCAGGGCGAGGCACCGACAAATGGCGATCAGGTTTTCAGGAGACTGTTTACCTGACTGTGTCAGCAGTTCAAAGGCGTGAAACTCACTGCTAATCAGCTGGTCGGCCCATGCGCACCAGGCCGCCCTGGCAGCAGCATCGGTGACACCAACGCCGGCCAGGTTGCTGAGGCTCAGTTGAACACAACGAAGCAACAGCTCACGAGATAGGCCCGAACCGGTGCCATCCAAATCGCTGCATGAGGCGGCATACAGAGCCTAAAAGCAGTCACGGGTAATTGTGATAGATGTTAACACAAAACACATACACACGACAGTTAGGAGTAACTAAATGAAATGGGTATAGACTAAAGAAACCGAAATGGTACTTACACTTTAAGATGAGTTTTTTTTTCGGAAAGGATTATATTATGATTAAAAAATCGAAGACAAAAACACAACATTGGGACAAAAAAATCAGGGTCAATGGAAGAAATTAGCTTGAAACCCGAAGACACACTCGACGATTACGAAAATGTCCCTTAAAGCTAACTATGCGAATGGTTAGAAACTCGCTAAAGGCGAATCCACGTCATCGAAATATTGGCATAGGGCTCCTGAAATTCTTCCATTCTGTGCATCACAGCTTACAAAGAATGCGACGTAAGTGACATCATAGCATGAACGTTGAACTCCCCCAAGAAATCGGGCCTCAAGCATACGCCTTACCTTATATTTCGATCAGCGCAAACGACCAGATCGAATAATGCCTTGTGGGGTGGGTGTAACTGTGACTTACGCACGAAATTTATGGTTAAATAGACTTTCGTCACGTCCATCTCATCTCAGTATGCCCATATCCGGCGGGTTCGGGTGATGGGACGCTGGTAACGAGTGCAGACATAGTATTTTACACGGTCAAATAGTTGTCTAGGCAGGCCACGCACGACCTTGTGCTTAACCCCGCGTGTCAGGGGTTATTCAGGAGGGCGCGGGTCTCCATTGAATTTGTTATACAGGCCATCTAAAGAAGGAGCCAGTATAGCCTGTTCCACAGTCCTGGGAAGGGGTGAGTTAGCCCATCAGTTGACAACCGTCTAAAGCAAAGACTGTCAGCGTACAGTGATATTCTCCAGGCGTGTTTCCTTATTTACCGCTGGAAAAAAAAACGAAACACCTGGTCTGAACTGCAAAAGAATCGTTCTTCCTTTCCCTCTATCCCGACTAGACCCAACTGGGAATAAGACTGGACGTCCTGACGGACGTGAACTTGTCGCCTACGGCATCTCAAACAAGGGCTTGGCCTCATAGATCTGACGTGTGCCACGAAAGCCACATCGGAAAGGTCCAAGTGCAGTCTGGCTACCATTCCAAAGGAGACACTTTTCTCTTCAGTCGACAACCTTTCACAGCAGGAGAGTTAGCGAGCTTTGATGGTTGCATGCATGTCCAATCATAAATGAGACCTGGTGCAGTGTAAACCTCCGTCTGTGAGCGCAATACGCATATAAAAACAATTAAAAAGTAACACAGAGTCAGTACAGTCAGAATAACGCATGCCCTCGTCTTGATCTAGCGTAAAAGCGGTGCAGTTCGTTTGCAGGAAGCACTACTTTTTATAACCAGAATATATTATGGTGTGACGTGCGTGCATGGGTGGCTTCTCTCCTAGTGGAAACTGCAACAAATTAAGTCATGTAACAGAACTACGTTCCTCATACAAATAATATTACCACTAACAGATTTTAGTAGGCGATATACATTGCATATTCAATAATTTCCGGTGACCTGAAGCATTTGGAGGAGGGGTTGGGAGACCTGGTCAGCAAGATGACGCGTGAGCAGGACAATTATGGACTCCGCCAATTGACGTGCCGTCAATGGATCTTGGTTGCCTGCTAAGACATACCCAGCAGGTATACGTCCGTCAGCGTCCCACAATGCCGGCGCAGAGAGCGTTGTCGTGTAAGCATCTAGTTCACCATTGGTTGTCGGCGTCAACCGGAAGCCACCAGACGAATAGCAAGCCTCGGGTAGTGAAAAAAGGGCCTCAACCTCTAGCCGCATCTGCAGGGACATCCAGTGTTGCAGTAGCCTAGCCACGAGGGTCAAGCAGATCAGGCTGCCATTATCCGGCGTCAGAAGCCAATTATGAATCTAAAATATGCATCCAAAAGAGGACACGGAAGACTGTTATGTAGAAGCGTTGCGTGATTTACCATACGGAGAGCACAGGTACTATTTAAAAGCCCTAACACGTGTTTCTCCGATGTTCTTGCCGAAAGCCAGACCAAATATCGACTGGTTAGGAGGGATTTTTGTCGAGAAATTGGGCAATTGTGAAAAGATATTAGGTTCCTGATCAGAGCGATAATTCTTGCCGGCATACGGTCTAGACCCAAAATCCGCCAGAGACTGACGATGGACAGATTCGGATGCTGTAGTTGCCCCCGCTGGTAGTCTTGGCGGAAAGAAAGAATGCCCCGCAGTGTAATTAGCTGGTCAGTGCCTCCATGTTCAGCTCGGAACCCGGCGTGAGCGAACGAAAACATGGTCTGACCCATAGGCGTTGACATTGTCATCACCATACAGCGATCTCCTATCAGGAACCCAGCCAACGCACTTTGAACTAACTGTAATTCAGTCAACCTAATTATGCGGACGACCAGCATCTGAATACTAGGTCAGCAGATGCTGGAAGGGGACTGCTGGTCACAATTAGCCGGTTCTAGTCAGCAAAGATCAGCATTCTCTCACCGCATGATATTACCAACAAAGATAAAGGAGACTGGAATTGCCATTTCTGGTTTATTAGCCGTCGTCAGCCAGCCATACCCAACCCTAGTCTTCTTTGTCTTCGTCGGTAATACCATTATGCCTATATCACTAGTCGCTATGCGGCTGCGGGGGGGAGGGTGGCCCGAAGGTGAGTCCCTAGACACAATGCGCCTATCTCCCATTCTCTCACAGTTGCAGCGCCACGAGCAAAGTCAAAAACGGCGAATAAAATGACTGTTTTAAGAGTCTCCTGGCCCAGTTAGGCCATTCCAGTCCCGGGAACAATAAGCAGACCCCAGGCGAGGGAGTCTTTCAAACACTTCTTGTAGATGCGCGTAGATTTCTTCATCACGCTGATTGACAGCTGATGCTGGTATGTACACGAAAACAGCCATGAGTAAGCCAGCTGGTCACTGACTGGTTTCCAGGCAAGCAGTACTTGGCTCGCTTGTTGCAAGATAGCGATCGTCACACCGTTTCTATTAGAATAATCGTTTGGGTTGGTGTGGTATACAGTGAGGTGCAATTTTACTCCAGAATCTTGGTTCCCCAAGCGTCCCAGGCGGCGTTTCAGCCAGTAGGCCTCCAAATTATGCTAATAAAGACTGAAAACCGTTAGTGTTGGGGGAACTAGGGTCCAAGAGAGTCCTTGTGCAATATCACACTATTCTCCTGCACCGAAGACCAGGGTTGCGGATCGCGTCGGTTCCCGTGGAAGTTGTAGCATTGATCGTAACCCTTGAATAAAATATGCTTTCATGAGGTTTCTTGGGAATGTTGAGTACAGACGAATGCCAAACAGCACGCGAATTCTCCGCTCAAGGTTCTCCTTTATAACCCTTTAACTCAAAAAAAACTAACCGCAGGACATCGATTGCAAACAAACATATATAGCGGTGGTTCAGGGTCATGTTACAATGCTGTCATTGGACTTTGTGTTATGTTGTAAAGCAGTTGGCGTATCAGACATCAACCCTCCACGTCCTGGTGGCACTGTCACCTGGTTAATTCCTAACTAAACTTCGTTAAGGCCGTTCCATTATCCGTCAGTTGTGGACGTATCGGGGAGCCAGGCTAACGGGGGCCCATGATAATCTACTTGCCAAAGCAACAGATCCAAAGTAGTAAATCAACTCGGCATCCACAAACAATTCGCGATGAATTACACTTCGATTTTCAGCCCTATTATAGCCCTAAGGAGAAAGTAAATCATAAAGTCCTACTTGGGCAAAGCGAAATCAGTAACGGAGAAACTGTTTTGTTTATACTAAACATAGTGCATTCGGATGCACCGTAAAGATCAGGGCTTTGGCTCCGATCGTAGTACAACGCTTGCGAAAGACCGAAAATAACTCCAAACCGACTTCGTCTACGTCACAGGCTACTTCCTTGTACTCTCAGCGTTTAACCCTAGTGGTAGGTTTAGTTAACTGGCTAACAATGCACAATTTCCGACACCTAGCATGCTAGGGTATTGCAGTAAAAAGAACCCTATCACGTCTTGTGCACGCATGAGATGACAACTTACCTGATAAGAGCGGATTATGAAGTTCGCAACCAGGAAGTCGACTAACTCAAGCTAAGTAGAAGTTTGCATGCACTCGGTTAACTGCTCACTTGATCAACTCCACTGAGGCTAGTCTTAAGAAAGAAAACCACGCGGAAAATGCGTACCCTCGTTTTATCTTTGTTCCTCGCCAATCTTAAGAAAAGACATAGGGGGGGGGGGGGGGGTGCCGTAATGTGAAGAACGTGAGTTAGATTCATCAATGGCATTGCTACCCAAGAAACAGTTATATGGGATATCTGCGAGAGACACTAAACAGTATTCAGACAGCGAATGGGTTGACATGTACTGCATCAGATGCCGAGCAGTAATAGATAGGGACTTCAAAGGAAATGAATTGCTAAATCGAGAAAGCGCCTTCGCGTTAACTCCTTAAATAGGTGATGGATAAACAGGTATAATGAGGACAGTCCGCAGTAAGTACGTCAACATTCGCTATCCTTGAGGATAACGGCACATCGGTATGATAGTGAAGAACAGAGCTAGAAATATTGCGTTTGGTGTATAAATCTGTAAAATTGGGAGCTTGATTAACGAATGCTACCAAACTTCCACGAGCTGGTGACTTCTTCCACCGACATCTACTAAGCACCAAAATATAACAGTTTTGAATAAATTCAGTAAATATTGTTATGAAGATCTTCTAAATCACCGGTTCAACAAGGTTAAGTTTCGGATGTCCAAATAGCTAACAACTCGAGCTTACAGAAAACTCTCACGCCAGTTGTTCGGCTAGCCTGAGCACCACATATTTCTACCGACATTCTACCACGTCGCGTTGCAGCAACGAAATGCCAAATGCTACTCATGGAAACCCTTTCTCTGCCTCTTGACAGAACCGAACTATGATTCCTCTCCCTTGTTCGGACATGCCTAGATGCACTTACGCCTTTGGTGCTTCACATTTCACTGTTTACCTTTGACCAATAACTGAAAACGTACATTTGGCGACTTTGTAATATTTACGAGGTTATAATCGCCGAAGGAACAGCGCATCCGATGGCACAGATGCAGGATTAAAAAGTTAAGTGTCAAACCAAGCAGTATTTGTGGCAGACTTGCACTGCTTCTCGCTAGGATTCGCGGTATTGAACGTGTGCCATTGAAATACAAGTAAATGAATTCAAACATGCCTACTGAGGAGATTTTAGTAAATGGAAAACGATAAATATTTAAAATCCCACCGAGCGTCACCTCTTGGCAGGCCACTGGCGACAGAGTAGGCATTTTACAGAAAGCACCGACCAACGGAACGTTGAAACTGGCGGCCAGAAGATTATACAACGAAGCCAGTAGCCAGAAAACTGCCTTCCCATGCATCTTGGATGATTCACTACGCACAGTAACAAGGTCTAGAAGCTTCTTAACCAAATGGACGGCGTTGGCACTGCGTTCAGCCTCCGGCAGATTGATGAAAACCGCATGCGTCAGTTTGCACAGCCGCGGCTCTGATGCGGCTGCAGTGGCCGTTGAGAGGAGTTGTAGACACTGGGCGTACAGCTCTGGGTGCCTCGCCAGTAGGGGAGATGTCATTTCGGTGTCGAGTGCAGTGAGGCAAGTATAGAGGACGTGAGCCACAGCAGAGCTGGCAGCATTCTGTTCTCGCCAGACGACAAGCAGAGGCGGCAGAAGGAGGTCGGAAATAATGCGGGCCAACTGTCGGCGTCGTGGCGGTAGTCTAAATGAGGCCGCACGCTGGATGCAACGGCGGAGGGTAAGCCAGGCGCACCATTCAATCAGATGAAGCCATAGAGCGTCAGGACAGTTGCCACTGAGCCACTCATTGCGTAACACACCTGCGATAATCTCAGCCACGAAACGACCGTGTGGTGCAGCCATCTCAACAGCGTTCAGACCGCCGTGACCTGCCCCTCTTTCGAGCTGGCGCAAGGCAGAGTCAAGAAGGAGACGTTGCTCTTCCTTCGGCACCTGACGCCAAAATTGCTGGTTAGAAACAGAGTTTTTGAGACATATCAGTCCCAGGAGCCGGGCGTTATCGGAGAGGGGAGGGCTACTCGCGTCCTGATTAAAGACACTGTCTGCTAGGCTTGAGATAAAATATTCTGCAGGTTTGCCCTCAATTGAGGAAAGGCGTTGTAGTTGGTTACTGGCCGCCTGCATTATGGGTGGGTCGGCACTGGTAGCAGCGGTCAATAGTTCGCTTAGAGAGGTACTCATTTGGATCTATAGAAAAGAGGAAATTTACGAAAAGAATGAAATCAAGAAAGCAGATGGTTTCCAGGATGAGCGAAATACGGGACACGTTTAAATAAACTTTTTGTCAAGCCATAAAAACGCAGACTAGTTAAAGTCAACAAGCCTTATCAAAACCGGCTAACAAGTAACCTTTTTTTAATACAAAAGAGACTAGGGCGCTATCCAAAATAAAGATTGCTATCAGCAATTTCCAACTACTATATACATTCCCTTACTGGTCAGATAGAATCCACGCCGCCGACTTAAAACGTATTCAATTTGAATCGAGTATAAACCAGAGGCCAGTGTTTATCCTGGTAGACAGGACCTATATGTTAACCGATCATTTGATGTTCATACGTGACGAATGGTAGAAAGGCCCTCAGTTATAATGTTTTGGTAGTAAGAAGACTCGTGAGGATGAAAGATGATCCCTCACAGACTTGCAGCAACAGTGCCAGAAAAAATAAGAGGGTCGGTTTAGGCAGACGGAGTACCCAATAAAATTCCGTCATTGGATAGTAGCATTATGAAATAGTGATCACAAACCACCACTAGACGAATATGCTTTCGACGGATAATTTATGTTAGCCTTAACCGAACCAAAAGAGGAACAAACCGAAAAAACGTGAAAACGATAACCTCACAAAACAGCTTGTTTTGGGCCAAAAAGCGGGATACATGACGCGTCAAGAGGTTGCAGATGATTAAAAACAGCCATTAAAAGCTGGCTGTGAAGCAATCTGGTTCCCCCAGTCTGACGAATGAGCAGTCACAGGCCATGAAACGTGAATGCTGGATGAGAACTGGTACTAGGGATAAAATTAAAATTTCAAAATATACTCAGCGGTGTTAGAGATCAAGTTTTACCAAAGACCCCTAGATGGCATCACGAACGACGTCCACGTTTGGTATCTCTCCTGGTGCTACGATAGTTTCGGAAAACTTGATATTCGACCATTTTGGCCACTTTATTACCACCTAAGTCGTTTTCGTTTTACCGACGAAGAAGGCCTTCGAGTCGCACTTTTCGATAAAGCCTCGCTACGTGTTCGGTTCTTCATGGTCGGAAAAAGACCTAATAAACATCCCCACCACCACAAACAAGTTAATGGAATACTTTGGTTTTGGCGCCCGATGCGAAAATGACGGAGGACTGCCGAACTTTCTGGTCAAGAGTCTGTTACAAATGCGTAGTTCTGAGCAAATTCACAAACATTGGCAGGGCTGGCAGCCAGTTGGGTAGACTGACTAAATGTTAACGATTCAAAATTGCACAAATGCGTGCCTGAAAACAGATTCTCTCTCACTGAAAACAAATGTAGTAATTCTCTGACGGCCTAGAACGGGTGAGGTTTTGAAAACAGAAATTTGATCTCTTTTTGCAGTCCGAATCCAAAGAGAAGTACACAGCAAATGATCATTTGAAAAACAGTTCGTGAGGCAATTGAATAAATGCTGGAACTCGTCAGCAATGTCTGAATGTCATAATTGTCGTTCAGATGGATCGAGTTAGGTCCCACAATGACAACTTCTTCCAACAACGCAAAATAACTGGAAAAATCGGCTGGAGAAGACCGCAATATCTATGGGATCGAAGAGGAGTTCTCCATGGTGACCTTATTGTTTGAACCTCGGTCATGGTAGAGCGCCAGCCAGCACGATAAAGATACATTTTACGCATAGCTGTAACATTTAGTTGGCAACCTCTCTCAATGTGAGCCACTAATCACAGTGGACGGCTGGAAGCATTGGAATAGGTAAGGCAGCCCTTTCAACACCCCTAACTTGACCGATTACAACCAGTTTTTCACAAGATTGCTCAAAGATGGATAAGTCTAGCGGCCCAGAAACGACTTTGTCCACATGTGTGCTCATTCAGAAGATCCGGAGCTGATATTCTAACTATCATCTTTTAGACCCATCGTCTGTCATTGGTTCAGTGTGTTTATCCCAACTCCGGTGTAGCCACTTACTGGAGAGCACGAGTAGATAGTCTAATCAAAATTTGAATCAACGTTGAAGAGTCTTGCACGCACTGGACATTTGATACTTGTACTTGACAAAGATTTCAATTTGTCCAACCTAGCCAACCCCAAGACTTTAAGCAAGCGTGATTAAAACAAGAGTTAGGAAAAATTTATATAATTAAGAGATTGATAAATATTCCGAGTAAGAAAGGATTCTAGGCGACATACTCCCTTGAGAGCCAAGATTGTCAGTCCTTACTGACCACGAGTGCCACCAATTGCATAGGTTGTAGTTTGGAACACACGCAGGCATTCCCTAAAGTCAAGCAGAAACCCGGAAGATTATCTTCTAAAGATTTGTTTTTAAACAGTGCTATCGAAAACCGATATCAAGTACAGCGATTTGCGGATTGTTTGGCGTGCGGAATCAAACACAGTTCTGGTGTTAGTCTGTGATGCTATTTTCAATGGAAAATAAACCGGCGGCGGAACAAAAAGCTGTGTTTGAAAGAACCTCAGTGGCCCTCGATGTAGTTATTAGTTGCACCGATGATAGCAGCAGTAATGCCAGCTAATCAGAATTGCAATTATAACCTATATTGCAGTGAAGGCTACAAGTTATGGCCAATTCTAAGGCGAATTGTAAGGCCGTTTGCTAGTGACGTTTTGTCGTTGGAATCTATTGCGGGCAAGGGAAGCCATCGGACGTTTAGGCTTTCTGTAAGCCTCTAGTATAAAAAATAACTGAAGTTCAGAGATAAGGCTTGCAAATTGAGCCGTTGAACCGCACACTGCAAGTCCATCTTGCGGTGGTAATATATGATGTCCCTGCAAAGGCATTCACTAAGCAGGTAAAGAACATAAATTCTTAGTATGGCTGCGAGCGGCGTATTGTTCGGGGTGAGTATGTAGGTAAGGTTGTGTACGACAACATAGTCTATCAGAAACGTGTTAATGCGGATTTCTTCTGTGACACCAACGACTATCATCGAATAGGAACGTCTCCCCTACTTGCCTGTAATTTGGGAATGATAAGTGCATTCCCTCTCTATGCTCATGGCTTAAAAGGGCAAAGAGGAAGTCCATACATATTTTCGTTTGCTGTGGTTGAATTGGTGAACGAAAGGCTGCAGAATGTGAATGGTTATTTGACCAAAGAGTTTTCGCGGCGGCGTAGGCGTATTAGTGAATACGAAAGCTGGAAGGGTAGTGAACTACGACAGTTCCTTCTATACACGGGGATCGTTATACTCGAAGGCATATTACCGAGGGCGTACTGGAAGCACTTCCTGTTTCTATTTAAATCTAGTCGATGTTGGGCTCGTCCACAGACATGTACGCAATTGGTCCCATATAGTAGTTGTCTGCTTCATAACTTTTTAGGCAGGTATGCCGATTTATACGGGAAAGATCTAACGGTCTACAATGCCCACAGCATTGTTCATGTGTCAGACAACGTTCAACACCATGGACCTTTAGATCGATTTTCGTCGTTCCCATTTGAGAGCTATCTAGGAAGAATTAAGCATCTCATACGTAAGCCTTCGCATCCATTGCGTAGGTTAAACTAAATAAACTTAGTAGGTTACGAAAGTGGTGTTCGAGAGGAGTGGGCGTTGAAGGCGAAACACAGTGGGGCTCCACTGCCTTCAGAAGGTGGCCCATTTACGCAATTTAGTCGATTGAAAATAGATGGAGTCTTTGTCGGCAACTTTCTCTCCGATGGATGTTTTGAGGTTGCTGGTAAATTTATTTGCATCAGAAACATTATCAAGAATGCAGCCGGCTCAATATCTATTGTGTTCGTCGACTTCCAAAATGTGCAGGATTACCTGGACTACCCCATGCCATCGGCATCTGTTAATGTTTATAAGGCCAGTCTGGGCACAGTAACCGCATGCTATCCATTGCCGTCTGTGATTCAGAAGTATGTGTGCCTGCCTTTGACGGACGAGTTTGTTCTCATTGAAATGTGCAAGGTGTGGGGAGTAGACAGCAGGAGGTGATCAATTGGTTGGAAACGTAAAGTTTCGTACGTTTGCATCTCCTTTAATTACTCCGTTATAACTCCTACCGCCAAACGGTAATCGTTCCCGAATCCTACAACTCAACAGACCCTCAGACAGAGATTCGTGAACGATCAAGGGAGGTATCGGCCACAGCATAAGTAGTTATGCCTGAATACCCTTTTCCTATTGGGTTGTAGACTCAACCATGTCGGACGGTTCACTACCACCTCGAAATAAGAAAAAAATGGACGATAATTGGTGGACAGAGGATCTACCCTCCCCCTCCCCGTCACCCTTGCCGTTATGCGATTGAGTAATTTTCCAACGGAAAACTTTAGGAGCCGGACTAAAATAATAGCTACTCTAGCGGCACTTTACCGGGTATTTGGATTTCTTCACCTACAAGTAAGTTTCCGTTTTTCTAAAACTTTTCGCGCAGACGAGCCTAGGCCCGCTATGACAGCTGAGACTGCAGATCACTCTTCCAGAAAGCTAGACGTTACCTATTTTTTCAAGAAATTCGAGCAGCGATTTTCCAGGATGGAAGACCATTTTTTGGAACTTCATCGACAGATTGCGGATGTAAGGCAGGCGGTGCCAGCGTCTCAAAATATGCAACAACGTCCAGTTGGAGGTGTGCTTGGCGAACGATCAAACCCCATTACTAACCGTATGGTAACCCCCCGAGGATCTTTAGCGGATCGTTGCAGCCCTCAAGAACCCCAGTTACCGACAGCAAGCGGTAATGCGCCTTACTTAACCCATGTATGTTTCAGACGTCCTACGTCGCCTCCTTAGGAGGAGCAAAAATAACTACGTTCACTGATAGAATCTTCGTGGCGCTTTTTACGGATGAAATAACTGAAAAGCTAAAGTTTTACAGCCGACACCGAGAGAAATGTGGAATCTACGGTTCACCTATCTATCAAATAATTGTTGTTTGGTTTTCATAATCACGCTATCTAACAGTCTGTTATGCAGACGTCTTTCTGGAGTGGAATGTCGGTCATAATTCCGACGAACACCAACTGGATAAGGATCTGAAAGACGCATTCGAGGGCGCATGACCGCCTTCGTAGGCATGACTCTCAACCCCCAAAGTGACCTCTTTGTTGCTGGTAAGACACACTTTGGTCGCACAATACATAATTATAACAGCCGTACGCTCTTATCACTTACATTCGCATGCGCAGAGTCCTTTTAATATAGTATACTGCCACTCACCAATTACTTAATTGCACTGTGATCTTAGTGCGTACAATACAATTAAGTAAAATAAAATAAAAATCATAGATCAAATAATAAATAAGAAACCATCGCCTCTACCTAAATGAATTGGAAGGCATTCTAATACGCATGCCTAGCTTTATGACGGTTATAGTCATCAAATGGCTAGTTAACTAGCAATTTTGTAGCTCAAAGTTACCTGTTGGTTGCTACTAGGTCATTTTATGTCAAATCGCTGAATAAATAGGAAGCAAATCCATTAGTCCGGGTTCCCCATCAGAAATCCTTTGTTTATTTCATCTATCTCTTAAAAGAATAGTTTTTTTTAGATGATGGACACTCCTTCCCTTGTCAAGGCCCATCAACTGAAGAATAGCATATGGGAGAATGCATAACCATACAAATCAGCACATCATTGCACATTATTTTTTACGAAATTTTGCCTCATATTTACGTGTGAATTTCTTTGCACCTTCATTTACACATGTTGAAAGTTTTACTGCAGAATTTAAACTTTCAATAATATATTAGCTTTTCAACCAGATTATTTTTTAAAATCTTACTTCAGTTTTCGTTATCCTTTTCAAATACACTATCATTTCAGAATTTAGATATGCCTTTTACATATTATCATACCGTCAGTAAGGGTGGTAGGGACTGCGCTTGGACCGTGGGCATAAGTTAAAAGGGGGATGGCTAGTGAGTAGCACTGAAATTCGACCGACCGAGCTCGGGGCGTCATCCTCGTTACCCGCTCGGGCAGGCAAGTTCAAAACAAGATCTCGAAAGCGGCCAAACTCGAGCTCTGACTGAGCTCCAACTGCCGAATCGTCGAGTTCGTTCGGAACGGGGAGCGAGCTCGTTTCGAGTTTCATTATTATTAGGGTATCATGGACAGGATTAAAACTTCATCCGCCATCCTCATCTTATACGGATCACAACGTCTTAGGTTTGCAGACAAATGCAAAAGCGGCCAACTTCGAGCTCTGACTGAGCAACACCCGTCGAATTGTTGAGTTCGTTCGGAACGGGGATCGAGCTCGTTTCGACTCCCATTATTATTAGGGTACCACGAAAAGGATCAAAACTTCCTCCGCCATCCTCATCTTAAACGAAACACAACGCCTGAGGTTGGCAGATAAACGAAAAAGCTTTCCTGACAGGGCACGATTTTGCTGGAATCCCAACAAGCTCGATGTCTTTATGTGACCAAATTCCGGTTCTTAAGGTGACATAACCAACACACAAGAAAAAGATTAAAAACATAGATTGCGATAAAACATGTAAATCTAAGAAAACTAGCACATATGCTAAAAAAACATAGGGTTAAAAGAGATACCGACAGGCTTGCAAAGTGTGGGATTGTTATACAAAATGGGGAATCGCCAAAAAGACCAAAGTAACACTGTACAACCCAAACCACCGATAAATTAGATAATACACTATCGAAACAAACAATAAATGGGTAAGCTTAAAGAAGCACATTTAACAAATATAAAAAGAGAGGACCAAACAGAAGTAAAAATTCGCATAAAAAAGAGGCGAAAAATAGCAGGTACGCTGAACCTTGGTTCAGTCAGCATAATACAGTATATATAAGGGAGAAAGGCAGGTAGATATACTTTTGAAAAATATGCATCCATTACCCAGCTGTATTGGTATGTTATATCAATCAGAGATTTCGGCTTAGTATACATCCATCAAGTAAAAATTCGTCGATTCATCTTTCGAACATAATACGCTAATTAGTATGAAACCCGCCCCGCCTGGCCCTTTCACTGGAAAAAAATTGCACAGCGGGACCCTACGATTTCCTCGCAGTAGCAGCCCCCTTTCCTTTTAATCGTATGCCCAGCGCACAAAGCATTCCCCATGATAATCAGTTACTACTGATGCACCCCTTTATACGCCTTTATACAATTAATATGGCTTCCATTTAGATACATTCAAACCATTCCTGTGATGTACCCACGCACTCATGATATAGGATATGTGCAGATGAAAGTTGCAATGTATTTTATTATAAAAAAATTGAAAAATACGTACATGCGTAGGAAAAATTTGTCATAGTGTATCCATATTGCTGCCGTTATCCAGAGTTGGTTCTTAAAATAAAAAGAAATATGTTGGTTACCCTGGCATGCCAGGCTAGATGAACATTATGAAAAGAGTTGTCAATCATAAAGTCAAGACTAAAATAAATTCAAAAGACAATTTGGCGAGCATACGTTCGCTTTCGATAAGTTCTCATCAGGCCTTTACATTTATATCATTGTGTCATTAAGTCAAAAATGCGCTCAAAAGAACTTTATACAGGAACCGCAATTACCGTGGCCGAAAGCCACCAATTTAGCCGCCCACATCTAATTACCTGTTCTGGCGGCCACCATTCCTTTGACCATAATCAGAAAACGGACCGCAATTTTGTTTTTTCCCCCTCCCCCCACCCTGACAACCGTACAATTTGTTCTACTTACCCGCATATTTGACTTAATGACACAATGATATAAATGTAAAGGCCTGATGAGAATTTATCGAAAGCTAACGTATGCTCGCCAAATTGTCTTTTGAATTTTCAATGGGCATTTTCGCTACACTAAAATAAATATCACTAAGTTGATAATGTTTAAACCTAAAATACGTTAAGTGTAAAGATATTAAGATAATAACCGTATCCCTGGACGCAGACAGTGTTTGTAAATTGCGGTACTGGTGGAACATTTCGGCCGCTGGATATGTATTCTGGATTAATTCACGGAAAAAGATTCACCTTCTCAGTTGCCTCCCGGCGTTTTGTTCTTCCACCGTACCTGTCTCTTGGAACATGGAACCAGTCCATAGCAGTTCTGCGTATAACATCCGCCGGAACACTTATTGAAGCTGGTATTTTGGCGAATTGCGTCTGCAGACGTCATGGAAACGTTATGACCTACCAGTAAAAACCTTAAATAGCGGGCAGCCAATAAATGACCGCTTTTCATTGGATCCACACCAGCAGAATTTGAGGCACAGCGGTTGTCCAATAAATGAAAATGCTGTCGTACTGGAGCTTTGCAAACTACTAAAAATAAAGAAATCACGTAGGACGGCACACCACCCTCAATGTAATGGTCAAGTTGAAAGGACCAACCGGACCCTCATTAATCTCTTGCGGGCCTTTATTGATAGAAATGCCACACCAACCTGGGACGACGCTATACCAGCCTGCATGTTGGCCTACTGATCCACGGTAAATGCTACCACGCACCATATTCCATTCTTTCTCACGTTTGGTCGAGAGATTCAACTCCCTGAAGACCTTCATTTTCCAACTGCGCATCGAATGGAAAACGTAGAAACATACGCTTCACGCTTAAGGAGAACTCTACGAGTAGCATTTGAGGAAGCTCGCCTACATCTCCAAGAAGGACAGCGACAACAGAAAGCTTACTACGACCGCCTAGCGCATAGTACCCCACACCAGGCGGGGGATATCGTATGGATGCGAAATTATGCAGCGCCTGCTGGGGTACCACCGAAATTTAATCCAGCATGGGTTGGTCCTTATGTTGTTACTCGTATCCTGTCAGTCACCACTTGCCTCATCCGCCACCAAGATAGGCCGTATTCTGAGGAGTTCTCCGTTTATTTCAACCACCTTAAGCCAGGATATCATGTAGAATAGAATGCCGATCATTCGGAGATGCATGCAAGCCCATCTCACCAGGAAGATTCTCAAATAGTTGAGCACTACCTAGAGGTTCCTCCGGAAAGGAGCTACGCACTGCCCGAGGTCTTCAACAATGAACAACAAGTTGAAAAACTTGTAGAGGTACCTCCTGAAGGCGGATCGGCTACCGAACTAGTTGATGATGCTGAGGACAACAGAGTCCTTTTGTAGGAGGAAGCAATGTAGAAAATTCTAACCACGTGTTCCACGCGCGTCCGTAGAATCTTCTAGAAAACGCGCCCCTTAAGGGGCGCGCGCGCGATTCTTCATCCTATTTATACGTCTAGCACTTAAACATGATTCATGTTTCTTATAAAGTTTTATAACATAACAATATAGTTTAAATGTTAATGTAAGGAAAATAAACCTAGCTTACGTTTGTTTAAATTCATTTCCCTAATGCAAGTCAACCAATCATCACCGGTGGGATCCGACCTTGTCAATAGAGATGTTATAAATACGGCTGAGGAATGAAATCCAAGACCCCCGTTTTCCGGCCGCATCTACGACCAGAAACCATCTCCGCAGCCCGTCCGTCTCTCCTCCCGGATCGTAAACGAACAGCCATCCAACAGACTTAGATTATTTTTGTACCTAGGTTCCCCTTCCCATTAGTTTCTTACTGTACTTAGGTTACTAGTATATTGTACACATCCACGTCTTCCTTTCCTTCTGGGTCGCTGCTTGTACGTCTCGGGCACGTTACAGTTATACAAAATGGTGAATTGCCAACAAGACCAAATTAGCACTGTAAAACCCCAAACACCGACGAATTAGATAATTCACTATCGAAACAAACAATAAATGGGTAAGCTTAAAGAAGCAAATTTAACAAATATAAAAAGATAGGACCGAACAGAAGTAAAAATTCGCATAAAAAGGAGCCGAAAGATATCAGGTATGCTGAACCTTGGTTCGGTCAGCATAATACAGTATATATAAAGGAGAAAGGTAGGTAGATAAACTTTTGAAAAATATGCATCCATTACCCAGCTATGTTATATTAGTCAGAGATTTCGGCTAAGTATACAGCCATCAAGGAAATTCGTCAATTCATCTTTCGAATATAATATGCTAATTGGTATGAAACCTACCAGCACCAGCCCCGCCTGGCCCTCTCACAGGAAAAAAATTGCACGGCGGGACCCCCACGATTTCCTCGCAGTAGCAGCCCCCTTTCCTTTTTCATCGTATGCCCAGCGCACATAGCATTCCCCATGATAATCAGTTACTACTGATGCCCCCATTATTGTTGTAATATTAACGGCCCAGCTTTATACAATTAATATGGCTTCCGTTTAGATACATTCAAACCATTCCTGGGATGTACCCACGCACTCATGATATAGGATATGTGCAGATGAAAGTTGCAAAGTATTTTATTATAAAAAAGTTGAAAAATACGTACATGCGTAGGAAAAAAATTTGTCATAGTGTGTCCACATTGCTGCCGTTATCCAGAGTTGGTTCCTAAAATAAAAAGAAATATGTTGGTTACCCTGGCATGCCAGGCTAGATGAACATTATGAAAAGAGTTGTAAATCATAAAGTCAAGACTAAAATAAATATCACTAAGTTGATAATGTTTAAACCTAAAATACGTTAAGTGTAAAGATATTAAGATAATAACCGTATCCCTGGACGCAGACAGTGTTTTGTAAATTGCGGTACTGGTGGAACATTTCGGCCGCTGGATATGTATTCTGGATTAATTCACGGAAAAAAAGATTCACCTTCTCAGTTGACTCCCGGCGTTTTGTTCTTCCACCGTACCTGTCTCTTGGAACATGGAACCAGTCCATAGCAGTTCTGCGTATAACATCCGCAGAACACTTATTGAAGCTGGCATTTTGGCGAATTGCGTCTGCAGACGTCATGGAAACGTTATGACCTACCAGTAAAAACCTTAAATAGCGGGCAGCCAATAAATGACCGCTTTTCATTGGATCCACACCAGCAGAATTTGAGGCACAGCGGTTTGTCCAATAAATGAAAATGCTGTCGTACTGGAGCTTTGCAAACTACTAAAAAAATAAAGAAATCACGTAGGACGGCACACCACCCTCAAGGTAATGGTCAAGTTGAAAGGACCAACCGGACCCTCATTAATCTCTTGCGGGCCTTTATTGATAGAAATGCCACACCAACCTGGGACGACGCTATACCAGCCTGCATGTTGGCCTACTGATCCACGGTAAATGCTACCACGCACCATATTCCATTCTTTCTCACGTTTGGTCGAGAGATTCAACTCCCTGAAGACCTTCATTTTCCAACTGCGCATCGAATGGAAAACGTAGAAACATACGCTTCACGCTTAAGGAGAACTCTACGAGTAGCATTTGAGGAAGCTCGCCTACATCTCCAAGAAGGACAGCGACAACAGAAAGCTTACTACGACCGCCTAGCGCATAGTACCCCACACCAGGCGGGGGATATCGTATGGATGCGAAATTATGCAGCGCCTGCTGGGGTACCACCGAAATTTAATCCAGCATGGGTTGGTCCTTATGTTGTTACTCGTATCCTGTCAGTCACCACTTGCCTCATCCGCCACCAAGATAGGCCGTATTCTGAGGAGTTCTCCGTTTATTTCAACCACCTTAAGCCAGGATATCATGTAGAATAGAATGCCGATCATTCGGAGATGCATGCAAGCCCATCTCACCAGGAAGATTCTCAAATAGTTGAGCACTACCTAGAGGTTCCTCCGGAAAGGAGCTACGCACTGCCCGAGGTCTTCAACAATGAACAACAAGTTGAAAAACTTGTAGAGGTACCTCCTGAAGGCGGATCGGCTACCGAACTAGTTGATGATGCTGAGGACAACAGAGTCCTTTTGTAGGAGGAAGCAATGTAGAAAATTCTAACCACGTGTTCCACGCGCGTCCGTAGAATCTTCTAGAAAACGCGCCCCTTAAGGGGCGCGCGCGCGATTCTTCATCCTATTTATACGTCTAGCACTTAAACATGATTCATGTTTCTTATAAAGTTTTATAACATAACAATATAGTTTAAATGTTAATGTAAGGAAAATAAACCTAGCTTACGTTTGTTTAAATTCATTTCCCTAATGCAAGTCAACCAATCATCACCGGTGGGATCCGACCTTGTCAATAGAGATGTTATAAATACGGCTGAGGAATGAAATCCAAGACCCCCGTTTTCCGGCCGCATCTACGACCAGAAACCATCTCCGCAGCCCGTCCGTCTCTCCTCCCGGATCGTAAATGAACAGCCATCCAACAGACTTAGATTATTTTTGTACCTAGGTTCCCCTTCCCATTAGTTTCTTACTGTACTTAGGTTACTAGTATATTGTACACATCCACGTCTTCCTTTCCTTCTGGGTCGCTGCTTGTACGTCTCGGGCACGTTACAGTTATACAAAATGGTGAATCGCCAACAAGACCAAATTAGCACTGTAAAACCCCAAACACCGACGAATTAGATAATTCACTATCGAAACAAACAATAAATGGGTAAGCTTAAAGAAGCAAATTTAACAAATATAAAAAGATAGGACCGAACAGAAGTAAAAATTCGCATAAAAAGGAGCCGAAAGATATCAGGTATGCTGAACCTTGGTTCGGTCAGCATAATACAGTATATATAAAGGAGAAAGGTAGGTAGATAAACTTTTGAAAAATATGCATCCATTACCCAGCTATGTTATATTAGTCAGAGATTTCGGCTAAGTATACAGCCATCAAGGAAAAATTCGTCAATTCATCTTTCGAATATAATATGCTAATTGGTATGAAACCTACCAGCACCAGCCCCGCCTGGCCCTCTCACAGGAAAAAATTGCACGGCGGGACCCCACGATTTCCTCGCAGTAGCAGCCCCCTTTCCTTTTCATCGTATGCCCAGCGCACATAGCATTCCCCATGATAATCAGTTACTACTGATGCCCCCATTATTGTTGTAATATTAACGGCCCAGCTTTATACAATTAATATGGCTTCCGTTTAGATACATTCAAACCATTCCTGGGATGTACCCACGCACTCATGATATAGGATATGTGCAGATGAAAGTTGCAAAGTATTTTATTATAAAAAAGTTGAAAAATACGTACATGCGTAGGAAAAATTTGTCATAGTGTGTCCACATTGCTGCCGTTATCCAGAGTTGGTTCCTAAAATAAAAAGAAATATGTTGGTTACCCTGGCATGCCAGGCTAGATGAACATTATGAAAAGAGTTGTAAATCATAAAGTCAAGACTAAAATAAATATCACTAAGTTAATAATGTTTAAACCTAAAATACGTTAAGTGTAAAGATATTGAGATAATTACCGTATCCCTGGACGCAGACAGTGTTTTGTAAATTGTGGTACTGGTGGAACATTTCGACCGCTGGATATGTATTCTGGATTAATTCAATGAAATAGATTCACCTTCTCAGTTGCCCCCCGGCGTTTTGTTCTTCCACCGTACCTGTCTCTTGGAACATGGAACCAGTCCATAGCAGTTCTGCGTATAACATCCGCAGAACACTTATTGAAGCTGGCATTTTGGCGAATTGCGTCTGCAGACGTCATGGAAATATTATGACCTACCAGTAAAAACTGTAAAGAGCGGGCAGCCAATAAATGACTGCTTTTCAGTGGATCCACCCCAGCAGAAGTTGAGGCACAGCGGTGGTCCAATAAAACACGTCAAGTGGTTCCGCACGAACTCTCTTTCATTTCTTCCCCCAACCATAGTCAGCTTTTCTATTCACAAATCATGAATGACGATTTAACGTTTAATATATCCAAACAACCTCATTCGCATAATCCTTTGTCCTACTCATTTCTTTGTTGAATTCATCGTAGGCCTCCTCTTTGCACAAGCGCAGACTGTAGATCGACTGGCTATCCTCGCGGGGACAGCCACTACCCGCACTTCCTCGATTATGTTGTTTAAGGCTCCCCATATTTGTTGCATGTTGTGAGCCTGCTGCTCTGCAATGTTATCAACTTTTTAGTAGGAGAATGTTAACGAAATTGAGATAAAACCTACCGTAGTGAAGCAGCGTCCTTGCGTTGTTCGTCAATTGAAGTTGAATGGAAATCTTGAGATCGTTCACGTAGTAGTTTGAAGTACATATTAGTAACTATTGCTAACTGATGAGAGGACAGTGTGGTAGGCCATGCTGGTGCAGTCCAAGGCATGGAGCGGCCCAGTATATTCTCATCATTTCTAGGCCTAAAAATAATATTTTCAAAGGTTCTTACTGCAATATCAGTATTGGTATTGGCCAGCCAGCCAGTCTCCGTTCTGGCTGTTTGGCAGGCAGATAAATTCTTCCTCATCTTCCGAGACCGAATTCAGCTGGCGCGGATATCTAGATGGATATATGAATAGCATTGGACACTTATTTCCGTCTGTAGCCCCTTCCTAATACAGTTGGCTCGGAGCTGGAGAGGTGATCCGTCTCCTCAGTCATTTTCACAAACTTTTGTGCCTTTTCGAGGGTCAGGTTGTCTTTCAGGACCCTCACTGCATAAACTTTGGTGTTGGCAGGTGGCTGCAAGTTATTCTGCAATAAGTAATGACGATGCTTTGGGTTTTTGGCCACATAATGCAGTTCAAATCCGCGAACCATGCTTGGGCCACAGCGGCCACGCTTTTGTCAGTGATGAATTCAACAACGCAGTACATTTACATTCACTACATGAACAAGGAATACAAGGTATACAAGCAAATCAAAATGAAATAAAATCTATTTTCAAAACTCGGGAAAATATAATGTTCTACACTTGCGGGAAGATTCCATCGGTAAGCACTGGCTGCATTTTTCGATCGGGTCATTAAGTGCTGGAGATAACCTCTTCACACACAATCTCCACTGATGAAGTTACTTCCGCATTACACCCAAGCATATACACAATCAAGGTCGTGTGCAAATAACCACCAATTATTTGCTCTCCAACTTGGACAATTTGATCTTCGTTACCACTTCACTAGGACTGATCCGGACAATACTGTTTCAACTGCATGTACTTACTTGCTTCCTGCTCATCTGGAATTCTTTTTTGTGCCGAAATTCGTCAAAAAACGGATCAAATTGGAATTTGTTTATCATCTTATTCAAGTTGACTGCGCAGGCTCTGCACCAATAAAAACTGAGAACCACTCAGGGAACCAAACGTGTACAACCTCGTGAAGATCTGAAGTTATCCAGGACCTTCGATATCTCCGAACGGCTGAGTCGTTCCTGAATATCCTTCATACCGTTTATAGTATTTTTCAAAAGCGTTTTTGAACAAGTATAAACATTTTTGCTCATATTGCATTAAATACTCGCCATACTCCAAAGCCAGTCGGAAATTTTCGTTATACGCTCAAAGGAGAACAAACTTTTTCCCAGTGTTTTAACATTTATGGACTCAAAACAATTGTTTGCTAGCAACAGAACCAGTCACGGAACTTCCTTTAAAGGAAAGCCTGTTGAGCTGGCTTCGACATCCACGACTGGCACTCCATCAGTTTATACTTGTAACCAAAAACCAGCAAAGCGCGCAAAAAGCGTAATGGCAGCCAAATCCGTTGGCTACGAGGACGAATCTTGCGTTGGATGTTCTTATATTTTACTAAGAGTTCAAAAACTGGAAAATGAGCTTGCAGACTTAAGGAAGCTCTTGCAAGATAACATTACTCGACGAAATACGCTTAGCAATATTCCAGTTAAAAAGGCAGTGACTAAAGCACGAAAAGTATCAAAAACTACAACTGGTTACAGCTCACAATGTTCGGACGCGATTACCCTTAACGACCGGATAACAGGAGCACAGTCTCTGAATCCTACGGACGACGACCAGAGCAAACCACAAATCTCATCCTGCTATCTTGGGTGTTATAAAGAGCCCGTAGTTGAATCCGAAGAAACAAACGAGTGGCAAGCTGCAATGGGGAAACACCACAACAGGAGGACAAAGTCACAATCAACTCTGATGGATTCATTGAAGCCTTCAGATGAGAGTTTGGTCAGAGGTAGACTTAATCCCAACGAGAGCTCTGTAAACCGTTCTCGTGCCCCTAAGGAGAACTCAGGAGGAAGCGAAAATTCCAAGTACCAGGATCGACAACAGTGTTTAGTTATTCAGGGTTTGCACGAGTCAACTGCAGTCCGACCAGAAGACCGTGTCACCGAAGACCTTGCTTCGTTTAATGGCCTCCTAAACCAGTTGCTCCCACCGGGCGTGGAAGTAAAAGTTATTAAAGCATTCCGGATCGGCAAAAAGTCTGAAGACAGCCTAGGAACGCCGCGACCGCGACCGCTGAAAATAATGCTAGAGAGCAAAGACCAAATCAAGGCGATCCTATCCAAAAAAACTAACCTACGTCACTCGCATAAAGAGGTTTTTTTCAACCGGACTACTCCCCTGCGGAAAGGCTGAAACGCCGGGAACTTGTCTTGGAACTACAATCAAGACTGAAGGCTGGCGAACACAATCTGGCTATTTTCAAGGGGAAGGTAGTTCAAAAGAATACGAATTTTCCATTGAACCAACCGATTGTTCTGAGGACAACGGCAGCCACCTCACTAACGCCAAAAACCATCAGGGAACCAATTGCCCAAAGAGATGTCAGAACTGATTCCGTAACGCCCAGCGTTCTCACTAAAGAAACCAGAGTTACCGAAAATCATCACGAAACGGAAAAGACATACGACCTTGACGTTAGAGGAGACGCAGTTGGGCCCATAAAATTGACAAACGCAACAGGAAATTTGGTTGGCGCAAAATTGAAGTGCTTGTATACAAATGCGCAAAGCCTTTTATCAAAACTTGATGAGTTAAAAATTTGCCTTGCCGAAGTATCTCCGGATGTGATAGCAGTAACCGAAACCTGGCTGTCGGGCAGTATTCTAGATAGCGAAATAACATTGTCTGGGTACCAAATATATCGGAGGGACAGAGAAAACCGACAGGGTGGTGGAATAATTGTGTATGTGAAAGACGTGCTAATAGTGTCTGACAAGACGAGCAAGTTTGCGTGCAGCACTGAAGCCATATGGTTGAACATCAAGGCTCTTGGCTCTCCATGTCTAGATGTCCTCATTGTCTATCGGCCACCTAGGATAGACCGAGTCGCGGACACCCACTTGTTGGAACAATTAGAAAAAGTTCTCCAGTAGACCTAATGTAATGATTATGGGTGACTTCAACGCACCAGGAATTAACTGGAGCACTGTTCAATCATCATGCCCGAAATCAACTTTTGATTATGTTTTTCTGCAAAAGACCTTGAATGCACTCCTCACACAGCATGTCCCTTTCCCCACCAGAACACGTGAAGGACAAAGGGCTAACTGTCTTGACCTGGTTTTCACGAAAACATCAGGCAGCATTGACGAGATTATTTCAATGCCTCCCGCTCGGTCGTAGTGATCACGTGGTGCTTATATGGGACTACTCCTTATTCTCCGTTGCCCCTGCTATAGAGGAAAAACGGCGTAACGTTTGGCGAGAAACTTTCATCAGATGCGAGCAGATATAACACACATCAACTGGACCTCAATATTTTTCGAGCACCGTAAACGAAGATTGGGAGTCTTTCCGAAATGTTCTTCTGCAACTTATTGACAACCACTGCCCGCTAACGAGTGTCCATCACAGCAAGCGTCCTGGGTGGCTAGACAGCAACTTAAAAAGGGAAATAAACAGGAAGCACAAGTTGTGGAGAAAATATCGCGAGTCTAATCAAGTCGCCTATTTTAATAAGTATAAAGCACAGAGAAACAAAATGAGAAGCCTTATTCTTACAACGCGAAGAGAATTTGAGAAGACTTTGCTGCAAAAGGCAACGCAGAATCCAAAGTTAGTCTACAGTTACCTCCGTAGATGTACAAGGAATAAACATCAAATACCGCTGATTAAGACTGCCGTGGGCGTCGAAATTTCTGAAAACAGGGAAAAAGCCGAGTACTTTTCACAGTTCTACCGCTCAGTCTTCACAAACGAGGCCAGGTTCCTTCGTCCCTCAGTGGATAACCCGCCGACTGCAAGCATTAGCCACATACTATTCTCAGAATTTCTGATCCAAAAGGAATTAAAAAGAACTAAAAGAGTCGAAATCCCCAGGACCAGACGAGCTTCCACCCAAGCTTCTGAAAGAACTCGCCAATGAACTTTCCGCACCTTTGTCAGTGCTCTTTCAAAAGTCCTTTGACTCCGGAACACTTCCTTTCGATTGGAAGCTGGCACATATAACTCCCTTGTACAAAAGCGGTAGCCGGGCGTCAGTGACAAACTACAGGCCCATAAGCTTAACATGCATCCTTGGCAAGATTATGGAAAGGATCATCAAGAGCGAATTGGTGAAATTCCTAGAGACTCATAATTTGTTATCAAGCTGTCAACACGGGTTCAGAAAAGGAAGATCATGCACAATGAATTTGCTGTATTCGATCCAGAGGTGGACCCAAGCACTTGAAGATAGACACGCGGTTCACATTGCCTTCATTGACTTTCAAAAGGCCTTCGATACTGTGCCGCACGAGAGACTGCTTTACAAGCTAGAAAGAATTGGAATCAGAGGTAACCTCCTCAAGTGGATCGAAAACTTCCTCGTGGGTCGGCGCCAGGTTGTGTGCATCGGCCAAGAGAGGTCAAGGTCTGCTGCGGTCGAGAGTGGGGTTCCTCAGGGTTCAGTACTAGGGCCAATACTGTTTTTAATATACGTGAACGATTGTGTCAGGAATCTCGACTGTGAAGCAGCAATGTTTGCCGACGACATTAAAAATCTGGAATGTAATCCAGAGCCCTGCTGACGAAGATAAACTGCAGATCAACCTAACTCGGTTGGAGGAGTGGTCGAATCATTGGCTTTTGCGGTTCAACGTCGATAAGTGTACAATACTTCGCTTAGGCAACCCGTCTGGATCTGCCGAAAGTAGAAGTTACTTTCTCAACGGTGAAGCCTTAAAAGACGTGGAAACCCAAAAGGACCTTGGTGTGCTGATGACCACCACCTTAAAACCATCGTCTCACTGCTCGAAAGTGGCGAAGAGGGCAATTTCGGTGTTGCATGCCATCAGACGAGCCTTTTTGGATTTCGATGAGGATTTTTTTGCTAAGACCTTTGGAACATTCATTAGGCCACATTTGGAATATGCTATGCACGCCTGGAAACCCTGGACAGTTCAAGATCAGAACTGCCTCGAAAGAGTCCAGAGGAAAGCCACCAAAATGGTTAGAAGTCAAAGCTCCTTGCCATATCCAACCCGCCTAATGAATCTTAATCTGTTCCCTTTGAGTTATAGGCAAATGCGTGGTGATCTCCTGCAGACATTCCGCATTGTGAAGGGATTGGATTGTTGCCTGGAATTCTCGGACTTCTTTGAATTTGCCACCACGACCCATCTCCGAGGTCACCCATTGAAACTGCGTGTCCAGCAGGCGAGACTGGATGTGCGCAAGTTCTCCTTCTCTGTCAGAGTGGTTAAACCATGGAATGCCCTCCCTGAAGACGTTGTGATGTCACCATCGCTGGAAAGCTTTAAAAGGAACCTTGACAGTTTTATGTTCCGCAACGAGCCTGAGCGATGAGGCATTTATCTTAACCCTCGAGAGTCGTGCACCACTTGTCAAATTTTATGACCGCCTTTTGTACCTTGGCAACCCACACGGTTTCTCTGTATACCGCACTTAATTTTACGTTACAAATAGGGTACTCAAAGGCCCATGCCTATTTCCCTCAATAAATTGAATTGAATTGAAAAAAAAGCACACCATGTGCATGTAGTCCATCGGGAAGCTACTAACAATGTCGATAGGTAGCTCCTCAAAAGGCGATATGCCTCTGTGGTTGAGTCCCTGATTTCATGATTGAAACGAGCCGTCGTCGTGAGAAGCCCAGTGTACACAGTGAACGTCATGCGGTTAGCAATGGCAATTAGGAAATGACAGCACCTAGAGTGTTTTCCGTTACCTTCAGCAAACGACGTACCTGTCGCATCCATAGTGCCAAATTCGGGCTTTCACCTGCCGGACATATGAGTGAGCTAGTGAGTCAATTTCAATTGGCAAGTTATTCCAAAGAAAGCTTTACCTAGATGCAAAGAAGAGAGAGCGTTTACACGTGGAGGATTCAGGGGAGGTATAATTATTGCAGAATTTCTAAGTTTAAAAGGAAAACTAACGGGGGTAATGACAGAAAGCTAAGGGAGAGTTGAGCTATTATTTAGTCGGAAAAGGAGACAAAAGCCTGCATTCAGTCTCGAAGACATTTGAGCTTCGTTAGCTGGCATCTGGTTGAGTAGGAAGAAGTTAAGAGAGTCGGTTTCGGGAGATTTTTTGTGAAATATCTTTGGGCATTTTCAATTTTTGAACGGTTAGATTTGTTCAATTAACCGAAGAAAGGACAGTAAACTTCAAGAACGGGAAGCACAAACATACGATAAAGTCTTAATTTAATTTCAGGAAGGTAGAAATTATAAGAAATAAAGCAGCAAATCTGAGCAGCTTTGGTCATAGTTCTATCGGCATCAAGCGAAAGATCTAATTTATTGGTGTAGCTTAAGCCCAAGTCCCTGATTGAGGAACATTCAGGCATAGGGTAAACTTAAAAAATAACAGGTTGCGGCAGCCTTACATGCCCAAAACTCATGTAGTGACACTTAGTAGGTGAGAACTCAATTAGCCATGTGGAGCTCCAGGCCGAAAGAGCGTCTAAGTCTGAATGAATTTGTTCTAGCCATCGTTCGGTCGTAGAGTTGGAAAAGGAATACACACATTTGAGGTCATCAGCATAAATAAACGATAGAGAATGTTTCGCTGTCGATCAAATATCATTTATATACAGTAAGAACAACAAACGACCTAATACGTTACCTTGAAGGACACCACTCACAATCATGGTAGCGCTTGAGTATGAGGACCCCTCTAAAACTTTTTTTCCGATCATATAGGTATGATATAATAAATTCAGTAAGAGGACTACGAAATCCTATAGCCTCTAGTTAAGCTAAAAGTAGTCTATTAGGCACTTTATCGAATGCCTTACTAAGATCGAAATAGATAACTACTACAGATAGATGATCATTACGAGGAGAGGTAAGTAGATTTAGAAAAGACATGTGGCAGGTTTCACAAGAACGGTCCGGTTAGAAGCCGGGTTGGGAAAAGTTGATAATTTGATTACTTAAGCAAAAATCCGTGATTTGTTTTGCAATTATTTTTTCAAAGAGTTTAGCAAATGTCAGAGCGGAAAACAGATTTATAAACTGGAATTTTAATAGCTGTCCAATAATCGGGGAAGAAACCGTTTTCGGGAAATACTGAGAATAATTTGCTTAGTAAAGGTGGAAAATCAATTAACCGTTTAATAAGTGAGTTTGGAATGTTATCATTTCCAACCACACGTGAATTTTTATGTGAGCTATTTCTTTTTGAATGATTTTTAGATGTGCATTTGAATTTAAAAGCAGAGGGATTGAGGGAGTGAGGCTAGTTTCAATCGTTAAGTGGTTGCCAAAAAATGAATTTCACGATTCTCCTTTGCCTAAATCCTCTGTAACGACATTTTGTACAGTCAAGTAAAGGCGGAGTGACATTCAGATGCTCAGCCGACGACTGAACATGGAAGATTCGAGGAACATATTTGGAGGAATTGGCATCACTTAGTGCCCGAGACTCCCTATGCCTATCTCGCGTAAACCTAATTTTCAATGCTAATTCAAATATTTGTGCTATCCTTAAGTCAAATGACAAAGAGCTTTTAGACGGGTCGTTAAGTTGCTTTCGTTATTTTTGAAGATTTTTTGGAAGAAAAATCGGAACAGTAAAAGAGGCTGTATTTGAATTTAAAATATTAAGCGGGCTGAAAGCCTGGATTTTTTCTGTAAGGCTCTGCTATAGCTCACGGAAAAAGTTTGGATTTTTGATTGAAAATACCATGCCATCCCCACAAGTGCTTACGTAATTATTTATTTATTCATGGTTTGTATTAGAAAAATCGATCTTATTGCATTTAACCTCAGGCTTTGTAGAAAGGGACTGGTAGACCAGGAAGTGGTGCATAATCACTTTGGAAACGATGAAGATGGAAATTCATAAGGGAGGGTGGACATCATTTATTACAATTAAATCTAAAATATGTCATTTCTTTTAGAAATGACTATAGTCACTGAATAAACCAGTTGGGACATGTTTAAAAAGTAAATAGCTACCGACCGATTTCTGAAACTTAGTGACAGGAATATGCCTCTCAGTTAATATCTGGCAGATTAAAGTTTGCCTACGATTATTTTGACATCAAATTGAGTCGCTGCAAATTTTTCAAATAGTTCACTAGAGCTCGCTTTCATTGCCAGGATAACACGTGATGTTTATAGACACATCCAATACCGCTTTATTAGTGCGTGAGGATGACTGAAACAAAGCAATATTTTCCCCGAAAAAGGATAGAAATACTCAGCTGAAAAGGGAAATGCACAAAGGATGAATTCATCAAAGGCTACCAACGTCAGTCTTTTTGTCGGTACAAATTGAAAGTTATCTATAGCGAGCGTCGAGTCGGAATAAAGAGAGTGAACCCGAGTTCAGTGATACAGAGCACATCTGGACCAAGCTCAAAATCTACTGTTGTAAACGCTGCAATATATTTACAACTGATATCACATTGAGTGAACTAAGCTAAGCGTATTCCTGATCACAGTTAACTTATCAGCATTTATAAGGAGAATTTGGTGGCAAAGAAACTGGAGAGAAGAAATAAAAGGTGGAAACAAAATTACTCTGGTCACCACAATTTGTCGAAATTTTACTGTTAAAAAGAATTGAGATTATTGTAAAACGGCATATTTGGATGATAAGTATGGAAGGGAAGGCTATATTGTCAGGTGGAAAGATAGCGAATTGGCATAGAAATGAAGATTTTGAGGGAAGTTAGCATAAATTGGCGCAAAACGGATATTTTAAAGAAATAAAGATTTCGAAAAACTTAGAACATAATTTGAAGACTTAATTATTTGGAATTTTTTTGAAACTTTTAGGTTGGAAAAATGCTAACGGGCGCGTTTGCAGCTGTTGTAGATGCTGAGGTGTTATAAAATTTCTCATCGGTAATGTATATAATGATAGGGCTCTCTGAGCCTTAAATGAACAATTTATTTGTTGATGGCTGGCGTGATTTGCTTGGGAGGGAAAAGAAGTGGCGTTGACACAATTTCCTCCAGAACCAGGAACAAAGATGAATGGGTGAAGATTCAGAGTGGAGTCAGAAATTCCTGTTGATCTGGAGGGGCGTGGGCTTGCATTAGCTAAAAGGGCCAACCTCTTAGATAATGCATTGTTGATGTAGATCTATGCTTCCCGTTTTCCTAATGAGGGTAAAACCCAGCGTTTCATTAGGGTTTTATCTCTACAGATAAACAACTTGTTTTTCTTCAACTATTATTGAGCTGAGTGCTCATGTTTAAAAGAAAATCATGTCCACTTCAATCAACGAAAACAATTTGACCAGTATTGGTGGTTTTTGCTACGGGAAGACAACCTTTTAGCTTCTGCGACTTTAAGTTCGCGTGAGTAAGGAAAAATGGTGTGACGTCCATTGGTTTTACTCTTAGGGACCTTGGAAAAACGAAAGCACAGGCACAGCTCCTGCTACAGAGAAAATCAACCCTACGGGAGTCCGCGTTCTGAAGTTTTTTTCAACCGGAATACGGGCTGAAAGAGCGAATGAAAAATGAGACAATTAATAATAGAACTAGGAAGACGAAGGACCAATGACAAGGCACATCCCCAAATAAGCGATGGCCAAATAGTTCAAGTGAAAAGAGCATTTATTTGGCCGAAGTCAGTCACTCTGACAGCCTGACTGTCCCGTCCCAGAAACCAAAAAACGTGCCCGCTTAAAAATAATCGTCCTAAATGCCAGATGTTTGCTTAATAAGATGTCTTTGCTCAGACTCTGGTTTTCATCCACCGCCCCGACATTTGTAATAGTTACAGAGACATGGGCAACACCCTGTGTATCCGACTCCGAACTCTCTATTCCAGGCTACGCTTACATTCGGAATAATCGACATGAGGGCCGTGGCGGAGGAAGCTGTATCTATGTTAAGCAACCACTTACATTTCTGCCCACCCAACGCCAGCGAGAATTACGATTTCTAACGCTTGCAGGCATTTTAAGTTTCAGCTGACTAAAATCTGAAGTACTGCTTCAATTCAATTCAATTCAATTCAATTTATTGAGGGAAATAGGCATGGGCCTTTGAGTACCCTATTTGTAACGTAAAATTAAGTGCGGTATACAGAGAAACCATGTGGGTTGCAAAGGTACAAAAGGCGGTCATAAAATATGACAAATGGTGCACGACTCTCGATGGTTAAGACAAATTCCTCATCGCTCAGGCTCGTTGTGGAACATAAAACTGTCAAGGTTCCTTTTAAAGCTTTCCAGCGATGGTGACGTCACAACGTCTTCGGAGAGGGCCATCCATGGTTTAACCACTCTGACAGAGAAGGAGAACTTGCGCACATCCAGTCTCGCCTGCTGGACACGCAGTTTTAATGGGTGACCTCGGAGATGGGTCGTGGTGGCAAATTCAAAGTAGTCCGAGAATTCCAGGCAACAATCCAATCCCTTCACAATGCGGAATGTCTGCAGGAGATCACCACGCTTTTGCCTATAACTCAAAGGGAACAGATTAAGATTAATTAGGCGGGTTGGATATGGCAAGGAGCTTTGACTTCTAACCATTTTGGTGGCTTTCCTCTGTACTCTTTCGAGGCAGTTCTGATCTTGAACTGTCCAGGGTTTCCAGGCGTGCATAGCATATTCCAAATGCGGCCTAATGAATGTTCCAAAAGTCTTAGCGAAAATGATCTTCATCAAAATCCAAAAAAATCCAAAATCAATATTGCATGTTGGTGCAACGTCTACCAGTGATGTAGCGATGGGAGGTAAAGCCAGATTAGTGCTGATGCTACCCGAACAAAGTACCGGTGGAGTGACGCAAGGACTAGATGGGGCTCCCTTCGGATGTAGCGAAAAGTTCCTCTGGTTTACCGGGTCCAGCAGTCGTGATATGTTTAATTTAACTTTTATGTAAGCTTGAAGAAGCTATAACTTTCAGTAAACATTCGGTCGCCCCCTTTCCAAACGTCCGGGTTTGGACCGGTAACGTCCTCGAAAACATAACTTTCACCCTCTGGGACGTTACCGTAGCCATTCGGCGTTCTCGCCAATCTTACAGTCCTGGACCAGATGGCGTACCGGTCAGCGTTCTAAAGGCGGATGCAAATGACATATTTCCGTCACTTCTGTATAAGATATTCAATCTTGCTCTTGAAAGGGAAACCTTCCCTATTTTATGGAAGGAATCGCACATTTTGCCTATACCCAAACACGGCCGAACTACGTAATATGACGACTTTAGGCCAATAAATACACTGCCAAAGGGCCATCCATGGTTTAACCACTCTGACAGAGAAGGAGAACTTGCGCACATCCAGTCTCGCCTGCTGGACACGCAGTTTTAATGGGTGACCTCGGAGATGGGTCGTGGTGGCAAATTCAAAGTAGTCCGAGAATTCCAGGCAACAATCCAATCCCTTCACAATGCGGAATGTCTGCAGGAGATCACCACGCTTTTGCCTATAACTCAAAGGGAACAGATTAAGATTAATTAGGCGGGTTGGATATGGCAAGGAGCTTTGACTTCTAACCATTTTGGTGGCTTTCCTCTGGACTCTTTCGAGGCAGTTCTGATCTTGAACTGTCCAGGGTTTCCAGGCGTGCATAGCATATTCCAAATGTGGCCTAATGAATGTTCCAAAAATCTTAGCAAAAAGATCTTCATCGAAATCCAAAAAGGCTCGTCTGATGGCATGCAACACTGAAATTGCCCTCTTCGCCACTTTCGAGCAGTGAGACGATGGTTTTAAGGTGGTGGTCATCAGCACACCAAGGTCCTTTTTGGGTTTCCACGTCTTTAAGGCTTCACCGTTGAGAAAGTAACTTCTACTTTCGGCAGATCCAGACGGGTTGCCTAAGCGAAGTATTGTACACTTATCGACGTTGAACCGCAAAAGCCAATGATTCGACCACTCCACCAACCGAGTTAGGTTGATCTGCAATTTATCTTCGTCAGCAGGGCTCTGGATTACATTCCAGATTTTAATGTCGTCGGCAAACATTGCTGCTTCACAGTCGAGATTCCTGACACAATCGTTCACGTATATTAAAAAAACATTATTGGCCCTAGTACTGAACCCTGAGGAACCCCACTCTCGACCGCAGCAGAACTTGACCTCTCTTGGCCAAAGCACACAACCTGGCGCCGACCCACGAGGAAGTTTTCGATCCACTTGAGGAGGTTACCTCTGATTCCAATTCTTTCTAGCTTGTAAAGCAGTCTCTCGTGCGGCACAGTATCGAAGGCCTTTTGAAAATCAATGAAGGCAATGTGAACCGCGTGTCTATCTTCAAGTGCTTGGGTCCACCTCTGGAGCGAATACAGCAAATTCGTTGTGCATGATCTTCCTTTTCTGAACCCGTGTTGACAGCTTGATAACAAATTATGTGTCTCTAGGAATTTCACCAATTCGCTCTTGATGATTCTTTCCATAATCTTGCCAAGGATGCATGTTAAGCTTATGGGCCTGTAGTTTGTCACTGACGCCCGGCTACCGCTTTTTGTACAAGGGAGTTATATGTGCCAGCTTCCAATCGAAAGGAAGTGTTCCGGAGTCAAAGGACTTTTGAAAGAGCACTGATAAAAGGTGCGGAAAGTTCATTGGCGAGTTCTTTCAGAAGCTTGGGTGGAAGCTCGTCTGGTCCTCGGGGATTTCTGACTCTTTTAGTTCTTTTTAATTCCTTTTAGATCAGAAATTCTGAGAATAGTATGTGGCTAATGCTTGCAGTCGGCGGGTTATTCACTGAGGGACGAAGGAACCTTTGCCTCGTTTGTGAAGACTGAGCGGTAGAACTGTGAAAAAGTACTCGGCTTTTTCTGTTTTCAGAAATTTCGACGCCCACGGCAGTCTTAATCAGCGGTATTTGATGTTTATTCCTTGTACATCTACGGAGGTAACTGTAGACTAACTTTTGGATTCTGCGTTGCCTTTTTGCAGCAAAGTCTTCTCAAATTCTCTTCGCGTTGTAAGAATAAGGCTTCTCATTTTTGTTTCTCTGCGCTTTTATACTTATTAAAATAGGCGACTTGATTAGACTCGCAATATTTTTCGCCACAACTTGTGCTTCCTGTTTATTTCCCTTTTTAAGTTGCTGTCTAGCCACCCAGGACGCTTGCTGTGATGGACACTCGTAAGCGGGCAGTGGTTGTCAATAAGTTGCAGAAGAACATTTCGGAAGGACTCCCAATCTTCGTTTACGGTGCTCGAAAACATTGAGGTCCAGTTGATGTGTGTTAAATCTGCTCGCATCTGATGAAAGTTTCCTCGCCAAACGTTACGCCGTTTTTTTCCTCTATAGCAGGCGCAACGGAGAATAAGGAGTAGTCCCACATAAGCACCACATGATCACTACGACCGAGCGGAGGCATTGAAATAATCTCGTCAATGCTGCCTGATGTTTTCGTGAAAACGAGGTCAAGACAGTTAGACCTTTGTCCTTCACGTCTTCTGGTGGGGAAAGGGACATGCTGTGTGAGGAGTGCATTCAAGGTCTTTTGCAGAAATATATAATAAAAAGTCGATTTCGGGCATGATGATTGAACAGTGCTCCAGTTAATTCCTGGTGCGTTGAAGTCACCCATAATCATTACATTAGGTCTACTGGAGAACTTTTCTATTTGTTCCAACAAGTGGGTGTCCGCGACTCGGTCTATCCTAGGTGGCCGATAGACAATGAGGACATCTAGACATGGAGAGCCAAGAGCCTTGATGTTCAACCATATGGCTTCAGTGCTGCACGCAAACTTGCTCGTCTTGTCAGACACTATTAGCACGTCTTTCACATACACAATTATTCCACCACCCTGTCGGTTTTCTGTCCCTCCGATATATTTGGTACCCAGACAATGTTATTTCGCTATCTAGAATACTGCCCGACAGCCAGGTTTCGGTTACTGCTATCACATCCGGAGATACTTCGGCAAGGCAAATTTTAACTCATCAAGTTTTGATAAAAGGCTTTGCGCATTTGTATACAAGCACTTCAATTTTGCGCCAACCAAGTTTCCTGTTGCGTTTGTCAATTTTAATGGGCCCAACTGCGTCTCCTCTAACGTCAAGGTCGTATGTCTTTTTCCGTTTTCGTGATGATTTTTCGGTAACTCTGGTTTCTTTTAGTGAGAACGCTGGGCGTTACGGAATCAGTTCTGACATCTCTTTGGGCAATTGGTTCCCTGATGGTTTTTAGCTTTAGTGAGGTGGCTGCCGTTGTCCTCAGAACAATCGGTTGGTTCAATGGAAAAATTCGTATTCTTTTGAACTACCTTCCCTTTTGAAAATAGCCAGATTGTGTTCGCCAGCCTTCAGTCTTGATTGTAGTTCCAAGACAAGTTCCCGGCGTTTCAGCCTTTCCGCAGGGGAGTAGTCCGGTTGAAAAAATACCTCTTTATGCGAGTGACGTAGGTTAGTTTTTCGGATAGGATCGCCTAATTTGGTCTTTGCTCTCTAGCATTATTTTTCAGCGGTCGCGGTCGCGGCGTTCCTAGGCTTTCTTCAGACTTTTTACCGATCCGGAATGCTTTTAATAACTTTTACTTCCACGCCCGGTGGGAGCAACTGGTTTAGAGGCCATTAAACGAAGCAAGGTCTTCGGTGACACGGTCTTCTGGTCGGACTGCAGTTGACTCGTGCAAACCCTGAATAACTAAACACTGTTGTCGATCCTGGTACTTGGAATTTTCGCTTCCTCCCTGAGTTCTCCTTAGGGGCACGAGAACGGTTTACAGAGCACTCGTTGGGATTTAGTCTACCTCTGACTAAACTCTCATCTGAAGGCTTCAATGAATCCATCAGAGTTGATTGTGTCTTTGTCCTCCTGTTGTGGTGTTTCCCCATGGCAGCTTGCCACGCGTTTGTTTCTTCGGATTCAACTACGGGCTCTTTATAACACCCAAGATAGCAGGATGAGATTTGTGGTTTGCTCTGGTCGTCGTCCGTAGGATTCAGAGACTGTGCTCCTGTTATCCGGTCGTTATGGGTAATCGCGTCCGAACATTGTGAGCTGTAACCAGTTGTAGTTTTTGATACTTTTTCGTGCTTTAGTCACTGCCTTTTTAACTGGAATATTGCTAAGCGTATTTCGTCGAGTAATGTTATCTTGCAAGAGCTTCCTTAAGTCTGCAAGCTCATTTTCCAGTTTTTGAACTCTTAGTAAAAATATAAGAACATCCAACGCAAGATTCGTCCTCGTAGCCAACGGATTTTGGCTGCCATTACGCTTTTTGCGCGCTTTGCTGGTTTTTTTGGTTACAAGTATTAACTGATGGAGTGCCAGTCGTGGATGTCGAAGCCAGCTCAACAGGCTTTCCTTTAAAAGGAAGTTCCGTGACTGGTTCTGTTGCTAGCAAACAATTGTTTTGAGTCCATAAATGTTAAAAACACTGCGAAAAAGTATGTTCTCCTTTGAGCGTATAACGAAAATTTCCGACTGGCTTTGGAGTATGGCGAGTATTTAATGCAATATGAGCAAAAATGTTTATACTTGTTCAAAAACGCTTTTGAAAAATAGTATAAACGGTATGAAGGATATTCAGGAACGACTCAGCCGTTCGGAGATATCGAAGGTCCTGGATAACTTCAGATCTTCACGAGGTTGTACACGTTTGGTTCCCTGAGTGGTTCTCAGTTTTTATTGGTGCAGAGCCTGCGCAGTCAACTTGAATAAGATGATTGCAGGTGACTTCAATCTTCCTGAATCTCAATGGTTTCCATCTTCCGGTACTGCAAAGTTCAAAGACTTACTTGAGATCACAGGTATTGGCATATGGGATAAGGTAGTTTATTTACCTACCCAAGGATTCAGTTCAGTTCAGTGTATTTGAGGTAAATAGGCTCATGCCTTTGAACTCCCTATTGGCAACATAAAAATCGCAAGAATTAGAAGCAATACAAAGAAGTTACCGTCAAGTGAATGAAGGCAGATTTATGTAGTATACTGGTATTTTTAAGTTTAAGTTGTCACATAGTCTTCGTGTTGCTGTAAAATATGTATGCCAAGCCAATGTTTAAATGCATCCACAGACTGCGACATTACAATTGCTTCAGGTTGTTTCTTCCATGGTTCCTCGACATGGTTGGAGAAAAAATACCTCTTCACGTCCTATTTTCCTTGGGCACACGGAGTTTGAATGGATGAACTCGGAGAATAGTTGTAGTGGGAAGTTAGAAAAAGTCATCACACAGGAAAGTGCAATCCATGCCACGCACGATACGGAATGTTTTTATAAATTCTCCACGCAACTGCCAATAACTCAGAGGACAGAGCTTTAGGTTAGTTAGGCAGAACTCTTATGGCTCTTCTCTGTACCCTTTCGAGCAGGTTGTAATCCTGCTCGGTCCACGGTCACCAGGCTTGGATCGGATATTCAAGATGTGGCCTTTCAAACGTACCAAAGACTTTAGAAAAGCAGTCTTCATCGAAAACTTTAAATGCCCATTTTATAGCGTACAGCATTGAATCGGTGGATTTAGGCACCTTGCAATATTGCTTAGAAGGCTTCAGGTTGTCTTTCATCCAAACTCTGATATCCTTCTGTGGTTCTGCTTCTCGGAGTGGCCTGCTGTTCAGATTGTAGGGTCACATATCAGTGACGTGATTTTGATTTCTTGTACTTAGCAGGGTGCATTTGTTTGAGGTAAAGGACAAGAGCCGTCTATGGCACCACTCCTCCAATCGACGAAGATTGTCTTAGAAATCGTCACAATTGGCAGCATTGTGGATGACTTTCCGGATTTTTATATCGTCCGCAAGCATAGCAAAGTCATAGTCCAATTCATGTACACAATCATAAATAAACAAGAAAAATAGGATCAGTCCAAGCAATGGACCTTTATGGACTCCACTCTCGCTGACTTGCGCGTTGATCGCGCTCCGCCTAAACTAACCACTTGGCAATGACAAACGATTAATTCTCGATCGACAAAAGAAGTTTGCCTCCAAAACCCTCATTCGCAACTTCTCACACATTATCAGTGTCACCTTAAGACACAATTGGGAGTTCTTACCATGCCATAGATTTATTATAAACTTCAACTCGAGGCTAATGAATGTTTGCCAAAAATATAATTTATCCTTGAATTCGATATTTGTATATTTTAAAGGGTTACAGGCATTGCCCTTGATGTCCCTCATTAATATAAAACTATCATTCCATGTGTATAGTCAATATAAAAATGGTGTACATTTAAAAATGTTTGAGTTAAAGCATAACATAACTTCCGATCAGCAAATATAGGGGATTTACTGACACATTATAATTCCAACGATTGGACTCACTTCTTTCTATGTTGGGATGTGAATGTTTGTACTGATACAATGTAAAAAGTTATAAGCCTACTCATTTCTCGTTTTGTTTACCGTAAGAAATTAATTAATGTCAAAGAGGAAGTCTACCCGCTTTATCTTTCCGCCGTAGGCTTAATAGACTCAAACGTCGTTTTTATCTACAAAATGACGCTTCCGTCCTGCCCTTGATCAAACTAATCTTTGAGCAGGCTAAGCTGTCTGAAGAAAACTGCTAGCCAATGAGGTCAATTTTGCCAAAAACCCTTCGTTTAATGTTTCGAAACCCTTTTCATGCTCAGTTAAAGCGCAGAGAAAAATGCAGTACCCCAAACTTCAAGGCGCCTTAGGAAACCCATAGCTGATGCTACGTTGACGACCGATAGCTTTAGTGCTTTCGTGGCCAGAACTTTCAGAATACTTTTGGTCACCATCTTTCCGAAAATCCAGGTTTGGAACAATACGGTCCTCGGAACCGTTTATTTACCCTCCAGGACGTGACCATATCCTTTCGCCATTTTCGTCAACCTCACAGTTCTGAACCAGATGGTGTCCACCTCAACGTTCTAAAGGCCAATGCAAATTATATATTTCCATCATTTCAGATAAGATATTTAATCTTGCTCTTGAAAGCGAAACTTTCCCCATTTTATGAACGGAAGCGCACATTCTCCCTTTACCTAAACATGGCCGATCATCGTAATTTGAGGACTTTAGGCCAATAAATAGACTTCCCGTAGGCTCAAAGATCAGCGCCTGATAAGCATAGATAATCTGGACCTAAATGTGCACGGAATTATAGAGGATCTGGGCGCATCATATTCTAGTGGGCTTAATCCGTCCGACCACTGTGCCCTGATTGTTTCGAATGCACGCCGAACTACTGGGTTTATTTTCAGCAATGTCAAAACCGTCAATACTAGAGCCAGCCTTTATAAAATGTATGTCAAACTTAGGCTGGAATGATGATCGTTTCTATTAAGCCTTCTGCACGCTAATGAATGGAAGAATAAAGAATCAGTCTAGCACTTCTGTACTTAAAGGGTTTTCTCTTCAGAACAACGAAACCTGTCCTACCCAAAAACACTGTGAGCTTACTA
>WEDG01008892.1:0-41197 GCA_017591395.1 Schistocephalus solidus | reverse complement strand
GTATAAAATGTTGCATCAAGAATGATCTCATGAACATAGACAGCCGTGACGGTGGTAAGCAAGAATTGCGGTGGAATATGTAGAGTTAGTGTGTAGAAATGGTCACCAGAAGGATCCTCTCATCCAACAGACAGCATGATGATGGTGGTAAGTAAGCTTATTGCGGTGAATATGTGTGTTTGTGTGTAGGATCTTTGTCACCAGATAGGATCCTCATCGAGAGAGACAGCGTACGGTGGTAAGTGAGCTACTAGTCGCGGAAATAGGTGGGTTTGTGTGTAGAAATGGTCACCAGAAGGATCTCATCCAACAGAGATAGCCTAGATGGTGGTAAGTATGAGCTAATGCCGGAAATAGGTGGGTTTGTGTAGAAATGGTCACCAGAAGATCTCATCCAACAGAGAGCCTTGATGGTGGTAAATAAACTTGCGGGGAATAGGTGGGTTTGTGCGTAGAAATGGTCACTTGAAGGGTCTCATCCAACAGAGACAGCCTTGATGGTGGTAAGTAAGCTTTGCGGTCAATAGGTGGGTTTGTGTGTAGAAATGGTCACCAGAATGATATCATCCAATAGAGACAGCCTTGATGGTGGTAAGTAAGCTATTGCGGGGAATAGGTGCGTTTGTGTGTAGAAATGGTCACCAGAAGGATCTCATCCAACACAGACAGCCTTGATTGTGTTTTTAGTACGCTTTGCGGGGAATAGGTGGGTTTTGTGTGTAGAAATGGTCACCAGAAAGGATCTCATCCAACAGAGATAGCCTTGATGGTGGTAAGTAAGCTAATGCCGGTAATAGGTGGGTTTGTGTGTAGAAATGGCCACGGAATGATCTCATCCAACAGAGTCAGAATTGATGGTGGTAAGTAATTCATTGCGGTCAATAGGTGGGTTTGTGTTTTGAAATGGTCACCAGAAGGATCTCATCCAACAGAGACAGCCTTGATGGTGGTAAGTAAGCTATTGCGGGTGAATAGGTGGGTTTGTGTGTAGAAATGGTCACCAGAAGGATCTCATCCAATAGAGACAGCATTGATGGTGGTTAGTAAGCTAATGCGGGGAATAGGTGGGTTTGTGTGTATAAATGTTCATCAGAATGATCTCATAGAACATAGACAGCCTTGATGGTGGTAAGTAAGCTTTGCGGGGAATAGGTGGGTTTGTATGTAGAAATGGTCACCAGAAGGATCTCATCCAACAGAGACAGCCTTGATGGTGACAAAGTAAGCTTTGCGGGGAATAGGTGGGTTTGTGTGTAGAAATGGTCATCAGAAGGATCTCATCCAACAGAGACAGCCTTGATGGTGGTAAGTAAGCTATTGCGATCAATAGGTGGATTTGTGTGTAGAAATGGTCACCAGAAGAATCTCATCCAACAGAGACAGCCTTGATAGTAGTAAGTAAGCTAATGCGGGGAATAGGTGGGTTTGTGTGTAGAAATGGTCACCAGAAGGATCTCATCCAACAGAGACAGCCTTGATGGTCGTAAGTAAGCTATTGCGGTGAATATGTGGTTTTGTGTGTAGAAATGGTCACCAGAAGGATCTCATCCAATAGAGACAGCATTGATGGTGGTTAGTAAGCTAATGCGGGGAATAGGTGGGTTTGTGTGTATAAATGTTCATCAGAATGATCTCATAGAACATAGACAGCCTTGATGGTGGTAAGTAAGCAATTGCGGTGAATATGTAGGTTAGTGTGTAGAAATGGTCACCAGAAGGATCTCATCCAACAGAGACAGCCTTGATGGTGGTAAGTAAGCTATTGCGGGTGAATATGTGGGTTTGTGTGTAGAAATTGTCACCAGAAGGATCTCATCCAATAGAGACAGCCTTGATGGTGGTAAGTAAGCTAATGCGGGAAATAGGTGGGTTTGTGTGTAGAAATGGTCACCAGAAGGATCTCATCCAACAGAGATAGCCTAGATGGTGGTAAGTAAGCTAATGCCGGGAATAGGTGGGTTTGTGTGTAGAAATGGTCACCAGAAGGATCTCATCCAACAGAGACAGCCTTGATGGTGGTAAGTAAGCTTTGCGGGGAATAGGTGGGTTTGTGTGTAGAAATGGTCACTAGAAGGGTCTCATCCAACAGAGACAGCCTTGATGGTGGTAAGTAAGCTTTGCGGTCAATAGGTGGGTTTGTGTGTATAAATGTTCACCAGAATGATCTCATCCAACAGAGACAGCCTTGATGGTGGTAAGTAAGCTATTGCGGGGAATAGGTGCGTTTGTGTGTAGAAATGGTCACCAGAAGGATCTCATCCAACACAGACAGCCTTGATGGTGGTAAGCAAGCTTTGCGGGGAATAGGTGGGTTTGTGTGTAGAAATGGTCACCAGAAGGATCTCATCCAACAGAGACAGCCTTGATGGTGGTAAGTAAGCTAATGCCGGGGAATAGGTGGGTTTGTGTGTAGAAATGGTCACCAGAAGGATCTCATCCAACAGAGACAGCCTTGATGGTGGTAAGTAAGCTATTGCGGGAATAGGTGGGTTTGTGTGTAGAAATGGTCACTCAGAAGGATCTCATCCAACAGAGACAGCCTTGATGGTGGTAAGTAAGCTATTGCGGGGAATAGGTGGGTTTGTGTGTAGAAATGGTCACCAGAATGATCTCATCCAACAGAGACAGCCTTGATGGTGGTAAGTAAGCTATTGCGGTCAATAGGTGGGTTTGTGTGTAGAAATGGTCACCAGAAGGATCTCATCCAACAGAGACAGCCTTGATGGTGGTAAGTAAGCTATTGCGGTCAATAGGTGGGTTTGTGTGTAGAAATGGTCATCAGAATGATCTCATCCAACAGAGACAGCCTTGATGGTGGTAAGTAAGCTATTGCGGGAAATAGGTGGGTTTGTGTGTAGAAATGGTCACCAGAAGGATCTCATCCAACAGAGACAGCCTTGATGGTGGTAAGTAAGCTATTGCGGTCAATAGATGGGTTTGTGTGTAGAAATGGTCACCAGAAGGATCTCATCCAACAGAGACAGCCTTGATGGTGGTTAGTAAGCCATTGCGGTCAATAGGTGGGTTTGTGCGTAGAAATGGTCACCAGAAGGATCTCATCCAACAAAACAGCCTTCATGGTGGTAAAGTAAGCTATTGCGGGGAATAGGTGGGTTTGTGTTTAGAAATGGTCAACAGAAGGATCTCATCCAACAGAGCCAGCCTTGATGGTGGTAAGTAAGCTATTGCGGGGAATAGGTGGGTTTGTGTGTAGAAATGGTCACCAGAAGGATCTCATCCAACAGAGACAGCCTTGATGGTTGTAAGTAAGCTATTGAGGGGAATAGGTGGGTTTGTGAGAAAAAATGGTCACCAGAAGGATCTCATCCAATAGAGACAGCCTTGATGTTGGTTAGTAAGCTATTGCGGGGAATAGGTGTGTTTGTGTGTAGAAATTGTCATTTGAAGGATCTTATCCATCAGAGACAGCCTTGATGGTGGTAATTAAGCTTTTGCGGTCAATAGGTGGGTTTGTGTGCAGAAATGGTCACCAGAAGTATCTCATCCAACAGAGACAGCCTTGCTGGTGGTAGGTAAGCTATTGCGGTCAATAGGTGGTTTTGTGTGTAGAAATGGTCACCAGAAGGATCTCATCCAACAGAGACAGCCTTGATGGTGGAAGGTAAGCTATTGCGGTCAATAGGTGGGTTTGTCTGTAGAAATGGTCACCAGAAGGATCTCATCAAACAGAGACAGCCTTGATGGTGGTAAGTAAGCTATTGCGCCGAATAGGTGGGTTTGTATGTAGAAATGGTTATCAGAATGATCTCATCCAACAGAGACAGTCTTGATGGACGAAAGTAAGCTATTGTTGGGAATAGGTGAGTTTGTGTGTAGAAATGGTCACCAGAAGGATCTCATCCAACAGATACAGCCTTGATGGTGGTAGGTAAGCTATTGCGGGGAAAAGGTGGGTTTGTGTGTAGAATTGGTCACCAGAAGGATCTCATCCAATAGAGACAGCCTTGATGGTGTTTAGATAGCTTTTGCGAGGAATAGGTTGGTTTGTGTGTACCTAGGTAGGTAAGCTATTGCGGTCAATAGGTGGGTTTGTTTGTAGAAAAGGTCACCAGAAAATCTCATCCAACAAAGACCGCCTTAATGGTGGTAAGAAAGCTATTGCGGGGAATAGGTGGGTTTGTGTGTAGAAATGGTCACCAGAAGGATCTCATCCAATAGAGACAGCCTTGATGTTGGTTAGTAAGCTATTGCGGGGAATAGGTGGGTTTGTGTGTAGAGATGGTCACCAGAAGGATCTCATCCAATAGAGACAGCCTTGATGTTGGTTAGTAAGCTATTGCGGAGAATAGGTGGGTTTGTGTGTACCTAGGTAGGTAAGCTATTGCGGTCAATAGGTGGGTTTGTGTGTAGAAATGGTCATCAGAATGATCTCATTCAAAAGAGACAGCCTTGATGGTGGTAAGTAAGCTATAGCGGTCAATAGGTGGATTTGTGTGTAGAAATGGTCACCAGAAGGATCTCATCCAACAGAGACAGCCTTGATGGTGGTTAGTAAGCTATTGCGGTCAATAGGTGGGTTTGTGTGTAGAAATGGTCACCAGAAGGATCTCATCCAACAGAGACAGCCTTGATGGTGGTAGGTAAGCTATTGCGGTCAATAGGTGGGTTTGTGTGTAGAAAATGGTCACCAGAAGGATCTCATCCAACAGAGACAGCCTTGATGGTGGTAAGTAAGCTATTGCGGTCAATAGGTGGGTTTGTGTGTAGAAATGGTCACCAGAAGGATCTCATCCAAACAGAGACAGCCTTGATGGTGGTAAGTAAGCCATTGCGAATAGGTGGGTTTTGTGTGTAGAAATGGTCACCAGAATGATCTCATCCAATAGAGACAGCATTGATGGTGGTTAGTAAGCCAATGCTGGGGAATAGGTGGGTTTAGTGTAGAAATGGTCACCAAAGGATCTCATCGAACATAGACAGCCTTGATGGTGGTAAGTAAGCTATTGCGGGGAATAGGTTGGGTTTGTGTAGAAATGGGTCACCAGAAGGATCTCATCCAACAGAGACAGCCTTGATGGTGGTAAGTAAGCTTTGCAGGGAATAGGTGGGTTTGTGTGTAGAAATGGTCATCAGAAGGATCTCATCCAACAGAGACAGCCTTGATGGTGGTAAGTAAGCTATTGCGATCAATAGGTGGGTTTGTGTGTAGAAATGGTCACCAGAAGGATCTCATCCAACAGAGACAGCCTTGATGGTAGTAAGTAAGCTAATGCGGGGAATAGGTGGGTTTGTGTGTAGAAATGGTCACCAGAAGGATCTCATCCAACAGAGACAGCCTTGATGGTGGTAAGTAAGCTATTGCGGTGAATATAGGTGGGTTTGTGTGTAGAAATGGTCACCAGAAGGATCTCATCCAATAGAGACAGCCTTGATGGTGGTTAGTAAGCTATTGCGGGGAATAGGTGGGTTTGTGTGTATAAATGTTCATCAGAAGGATCTCATACAACATAGACAGCCTTGATGGTGGTAAGTAAGCAATTGCGGTGAATAGGTGGGTTAGTGTGTAGAAAATGGTCACCAGAAGGATCTCATCCAACAGAGACAGCCTTGATGGTGGTAAGTAAAGCTATTGCGGTGAATATGTGGGTTTTGTGTGTAGAAATGGTCACCAGAAGGATCTCATCCAACAGAGACAGCCTTGATGGTGGTAAGTAAGCTAATGCGGGAAATAGGTGGGTTTGTGTGTAGAAATGGTCACCAGAAGGATCTCATCCAACAGAGACAGCCTAGATGGTGGTAAGTAAAGCTAATGCCGGGGAATAGGTGGGTTTGTGTGTAGAAATGGTCACCAGAAGGATCTCATCCAACAGAGACAGCCTTGATGGTGGTAAAGTAAGCTTTTGCGGGGAATAGGTGGGTTTGTGCGTAGAAATGGTCACTTCGAAGGGTCTCATCCAACAGAGACAGCCTTGATGGTGGTAAGTAAGCTTTGCGGTCAATAGGTGGGTTTGTGTGTAGAAATGGTCACCAGAATGATATCATCCAACAGAGACAGCCTTGATGGTGGTAAGTAAGCTATTGCTGGGAATAGGTGCGTTTGTGTGTAGAAATGGTCACCAGAAGGATCTCATCCAACACAAACAGCCTTGATTGTGTTTTTAGTACGCTTTGCGGGGAATAGGTGGGTTTGTGTGTAGAAATGGTCATCAGAAGGATCTCATCCAACAGAGATAGCCTTGATGGTGGTAAGTAAGCTTTTGCGGGGAATAGGTGGGTTTGTGTGTAGAAATGGTCACCAGAAGGATCTCATCCAACAGAGACAGCCTTGATGGTGGTAAAGTAAGCTATTGCGGGGAATAGGTGGGTTTGTGTGTAGAAATGGTCATCAGAAGGATCTCATCCAACAGAGACAGCCTTGATGGTGGTAAGTAAGCTATTGCGATCAATAGGTGGATTTGTGTGTAGAAATGGTCACCAGAAGGATCTCATCCAACAGAGACAGCCTTGATAGTGGTAAGTAAGCTATTGCGGGGAATAGGTGGGTTTGTGTGTAGAAATGGTCACCAGAAGGATCTCATCCAACAGAGACAGCCTTGATGGTGGTAAGTAAGCTATTGCGGTGAATAGGTGGGTTTGTGTGTAGAAATGGTCACCAGAAGGATCTCATCCAACAGAGACAGCCTTGATGGTGGTAAGTAAGCTATTGCGATCAATAGGTGGATTTGTGTGTAGAAATGGTCACCAGAAGGATCTCATCCAACAGAGACAGCCTTGATGGTGGTAAGTAAGCTAATGCGGGGAATAGGTGGGTTTGTGTGTAGAAATGGTCACCAGAAGGATCTCATCCAACAGAGACAGCCTAGATGGTGGTAAGTAAGCTAATGCGGGAATAGGTGGGTTTGTGTGTAGAAATGGTCACCAGAAGGTTCTCATCCAACAGAGACAGCCTTGATGGTGGTAAATAAGCTTTGCGGGGAATAGGTGGGTTTGTGCGTAGAAATGGTCACCAAAAGGATCTCATCCAACAGACACAGCCTTGATGGGGTAAGTAAGCTATTGCGGGGAATAGGTGGGTTTGTGTGTAGAAATGGTCATCCGAATGATCTCATCCAACAGAGACAGCCTTGATGGTGGTAAGTAAGCTATTGCGGTCAATAGGTGGGTTTGTGTGTAGAAATGGTCACCAGAAGGACCTCATCCAACAGAGACAGCCTTGATGGTGGTAAGTAAGCTTTGGGGGGAATAGGTGGATTTGTGTGTAGAAATGGTCACTAGAAGAATCTCATCCAACAGAGACAGCCTTGATAGTAGTAAGTAAGCTAATGCGGGGGAATAGGTGGGTTTTGTGTGTAGAAATGGTCACCAGAAGGATCTCATCCAACAGAGACAGCCTTGATGGTCGTAAGTAAGCTATTGCGGTGAATATGTGGTTTGTGTGTAGAAATGGTCACCAGAAGGATCTCATCCAATAGAGACAGCATTGATGGTGGTTAGTAAGCTAATGCGGGGAATAGGTGGGTTTGTGTGTATAAATGTTCATCAGAATGATCTCATAGAACATAGACAGCTTTGATGGTGGTAAGTAAGCTTTGCGGGGAATAGGTGGGTTTGTATGTCGAAATGGTCACCAGAAGGATCTCATCCAACAGAGACAGCCTTGATGGTGACAAAGTAAGCTTTGCGGGGAATAGGTGGGTTTGTGTGTAGAAATGGTCATCAGAAGGATCTCATCCAACAGAGACAGCCTTGATGGTGGTAAGTAAGCTATTGCGATCAATAGGTTGATTTGTGTGTAGAAATGGTCACCAGAAGAATCTCATCGAACAGAGACAGCCTTGATAGTAGTAAGTAAGCTAATGCGGGGAATAGGTGGGCTTGTGTGTAGAAATTGTCACCAGAAGGATCTCATCCAACAGAGACAGCCTTGATGGTCGTAAGTAAGCTATTGCGGTGAATATGTGGTTTGTGTGTAGAAATGGTCACCAGAAGGATCTCATCCAATAGAGACAGCATTGATGGTGGTTAGTAAGCTAATGCGGGGAATAGGTGGGTTTGTGTGTATAAATGTTCATCAGAATGATCTCATAGAACATAGACAGCCTTGATGGTGGTAAGTAAGCAATTGCGGTGAATATGTAGGTTAGTGTGTAGAAATGGTCACCAGAAGGATCTCATCCAACAGAGACAGCCTTGATGGTGGTAAGTAAGCTATTGCGGTGAATATGTGGGTTTGTGTGTAGAAATTGTCACCAGAAGGATCTCATCCAATAGAGACAGCCTTGATGGTGGTAAGTAAGCTAATGCGGGAAATAGGTGGGTTTGTGTGTAGAAATGGTCACCAGAAGGATCTCATCCAACAGAGATAGCCTAGATGGTGGTAAGTAAGCTAATGCCGGGAATAGGTGGGTTTGTGTGTAGAAATGGTCACCAGAAGGATCTCATCCAACAGAGAGAGCCTTGATGGTGGTAAATAAGCTTTGCGGGGAATAGGTGGGTTTGTGCGTAGAAATGGTCACTTGAAGGGTCTCATCCAACAGAGACAGCCTTGATGGTGGTAAGTAAGCTAATGCCGGGAATAGGTGGGTTTGTGTGTAGAAATGGTCACCAGAAGGATCTCATCCAACAGAGAGAGCCTTGATGGTGGTAAATAAGCTTTGCGGGGAATAGGTGGGTTTGTGCGTAGAAATGGTCACTTGAAGGGTCTCATCCAACAGAGACAGGCTTGATGGTGGTAAGTAAGCTTTGCGGTCAATAGGTGTGTTTGTGTGTAGAAATGGTCACCAGAATGATATCATCCAATAGAGACAGCCTTGATGGTGGTAAGTAAGCTATTGCTGGGAATAGGTGCGTTTGTGTGTAGAAATGGTCACCAGAAGGATCTCATTCAACACAGACAGCCTTGATTGTGTTTTAGTACGCTTTGCGGGGAATAGGTGGGTTTGTGTGTAGAAATGGTCACCAGAAGGATCTCATCCAACAGAGATAGCCTTGATGGTGGTAAGTAAGCTAATGCCGGTAATAGGTGGGTTTGTGTGTAGAAATGGCCACCGGAATGATCTCATCCAACAGAGTCAGAATTGATGGTGGTAAGTAATTCATTGCGGTCAATAGGTGGGTTTGTGTTTTGAAATGGTCACCAGAAGGATCTCATCCAACAGAGACAACCTTGATGGTGGTAAGTAAGCTATCGCAGTCAATAGGTGGGTTTGTGTGTAGAAATGGTCACCAGAAGGATCTCATCCAATAGAGACAGCATTGATGGTGGTTAGTAAGCTAATGCGGGGGAATAGGTGGGTTTGTGTGTATAAATGTTCATCAGAATGATCTCATAGAACATAGACAGCCTTGATGGTGGTAAGTAAGCTTTGCGGGGAATAGGTGGGTTTGTATGTAGAAATGGTCACCAGAAGGATCTCATCCAACAGAGACAGCCTTGATGGTGACAAAGTAAGCTTTGCGGGGAATAGGTGGGTTTGTGTGTAGAAATGGTCATCAGAAGGATCTCATCCAACAGAGACAGCCTTGATGGTGGTAAGTAAGCTATTGCGATCAATAGGTGGGTTTGTGTGTAGAAATGGTCACCAGAAGAATCTCATCCAACAGAGACAGCCTTGATGGTGGTAAGTAAGCTAATGCGGGGAATAGGTGGGTTTGTGTGTAGAAATGGTCACCAGAAGGATCTCATCCAACAGAGACAGCCTTGATGGTCGTAAGTAAGCTATTGCGGTGAATATGTGGTTTGTGTGTAGAAATGGTCACCAGAAGGATCTCATCCAACAGAGACAGCATTGATGGTGGTTAGTAAGCTAATGCGGGGAATAGGTGGGTTTGTGTGTATAAATGTTCATCAGAATGATCTCATCCAACAGAGACAGCCTTGATGGTGGTAAGTAAGCTATTGCGATCAATAGGTGGATTTGTGTGTAGAAATGGTCACCAGAAGAATCTCATCCAACAGAGACAGCCTTGATGGTGGTAAGTAAGCTAATGCGGGGAATAGGTGGGTTTGTGTGTAGAAATGGTCACTAGAAGGATCTCATCCAACAGAGATAGCCTAGATGGTGGTAAGTAAGCTAATGCCGGGAATAGGTGGGTTTGTGTGTAGAAATGGTCACCAGAAGGTTCTCATCCAACAGAGACAGCCTTGATGGTGGTAAATAAGCTTTTGCGGGGGAATAGGTGGGTTTGTGTGTAGAAATGGTCACCAGAAGGATCTCATCCAACAGAGACAGCCTTGATGGTGGTAAGTAAGCTATTGCGGGGAATAGGTGGGTTTGTGTGTAGAAATGGTCATCAGAATGATCTCATCCAACAGAGACAGCCTTGATGGTGGTAAGTAAGCTATTGCGGTCAATAGGTGGGTTTGTGTGTAGAAATGGTCACCAGAAGGATCTCATCCAACAGAGACAGCCTTGATGGTGGTAAGTAAGCTTTGCGGGGAATAGGTGGATTTGTGTGTAGAAATGGTCACCAGAAGAATCTCATCCAACAGAGACAGCCTTGATGGTGGTAAGTAAGCTAATGCGGGGAATAGGTGGGTTTGTGTGTAGAAATGGTCACCAGAAGGATCTCATCCAACAGAGACAGCCTTGATGGTCGTAAGTAAGCTATTGCGGTGAATATGTGGTTTGTGTGTAGAAATGGTCACCAGAAGGATCTCATCCAACAGAGACAGCCTTGATGGTGGTTAGTAAGCTAATGCGGGGAATAGGTGGGTTTGTGTGTATAAATGTTCATCAGAATGATCTCATCCAACATAGACAGCTTTGATGGTGGTAAGTAAGCTTTGCGGGGAATAGGTGGGTTTGTGTGTATGAAATGGTCACCAGAAGGATCTCATCCAACAGAGACAGCCTTGATGGTGTTAAAGTAAGCTTGCGGGGAATAGGTGGGTTTGTGTGTAGAAATGGTCACCAGAAGGATCTCATCCAACAGAGACAGCCTTGATGGTGGTAAGTAAGCTATTGCGGTCAATAGGTGGGTTTGTGTGTAGAAATGGTCACCAGAAGAATCTCATCCAACAGAGACAGCCTTGATGTGGTAAAGTAAGCTAATGCGGGGAATAGGTGGGTTTGTGTGTAGAAATGGTCACCAGAAGGATCTCATCCAACAGAGACAGCCTTGATGGTGGTAAGTAAGCTATTGCGGTGAATATGTGGTTTGTGTGTAGAAATGGTCACCAGAAGGATCTCATCCAACAGAGACAGCCTTGATGGTGGTTAGTAAGCTATTGCGGGGAATAGGTGGGTTTGTGTGTAGAAATGGTCATCAGAATGATCTCATCCAACAGAGACAGCCTTGATGGTGGTAAGTAAGCTATTGCGGTGAATATGTGGGTTTAGTGTGTAGAAATGGTCACCAGAAGGATCTCATCCAACAGAGACAGCCTTGATGGTGGTAAGTAAGCTATTGCGGTGAATAGGTGGGTTTGTGTGTAGAATTGGTCACCAGAAGGATCTCATCCAACAGAGACAGCCTTGATGGTGGTAAGTAAGCTATTGCGGGGAAATAGGTGGGTTTGTGTGTAGAAATGGTCACCAGAAGGATCTCATCCAACAGAGACAGCCTTGATGGTGGTAAGTAAGCTATTGCGGGGAATAGGTGGGTTTGTGTGTAGAAATGGTCACCAGAAGGATCTCATCCAACAGAGACAGCCTTGATGGTGGTAAGTAAGCTATTGCGGGGAATAGGTGGGTTTGTGTGTAGAAATGGTCACCAGAAGGATCTCATCCAACAGAGACAGCCTTGATGGTGGTAAGTAAGCTATTGCGGTCAATAGGTGGGTTTGTGTGTAGAAATGGTCACCAGGGATATCATCCAACAGAGACAGCCTTGATGGTGGTAAGTAAGCTATTGCGGGGAATAGGTGGGTTTGTGTGTAGAAATGGTCACCAGAAGGATCTCATCCAACAGAGACAGCCTTGATGGTGGTAAGTAAGCTACTGCGGGGAATAGGTGGGTTTGTGTGTAGAAATGGTCACCAGAAGGATCTCATCCAACAGAGACAGCCTTGATGGTGGTAAGTAAGCTATTGCGGTCAATAGGTGGGTTTGTGTGTAGAAATGGTCACCAGAAGGATCTCATCCAACAGAGACAGCCTTGATGGTGGTAAGTAAGCTATTGCGGGGAATAGGTGGGTTTGTGTGTAGAAAATGGTCACCAGAAGGATCTCATCCAACAGAGACAGCCTTGATGGTGGTAAGTAAGCTATTGCAATAGTGGGTTTGTGTAGAAATGGTCACCGAAGGATCTCATCCAACAGACAGCTTGATGGTGGTAAGCAAATGGTCGATGCAGAAATGGTCATCGAATGATCTCAACAGAGACAGCCTTGATGGTGGTAAGTAAGCTATTGCGGTGAATAGGTGGGTTTGTGTGTAGAAATGGTCACCAGAAGGATCTCATCCAACAGAGACAGCCTTGATGGTGGTAAGTAAGCTTTGCGGGGGAATAGGTGGGTTTTGTGTGTAGAAATGGTCACCAGAAGGATCTCATCCAACAGAGACAGCCTTGATGGTGGTAAGTAAGCTATTGCGGGAAAGGTGGGTTTGTGTGTAGAAATGGTCACCAGAAGGATCTCATCCAACAGAGACAGCCTTGATGGTGGTAAGTAAGCTATTACGGGGGTGAATAGGTGGGTTTGTGTGTAGAAATGGTCACCAGAAGGATCTCATCCAACAGAGACAGCCTTGATGGTGGTAAGTAAGCTATTGCGGTGGGAATAGGTGGGTTTGTGTGTAGAAATGGTCACCAGAAGGATCTCATCCAACAGAGACAGCCTTGATGGTGGTAAGTAAGCTAATGCGGGAATAGGTGGGTTTGTGTGTAGAAATGGTCACCCGAATGATCTCATCCAACAGAGACAGCCTTGATGGTGGTAAGTAAGCTATTGCGGGTGAATAGGTGGGTTTGTGTGTAGAAATGGTCACCAGAAGGATCTCATCCAACAGAGACAGCCTTGATGGTGGTAAGTAAGCTATTGCCGGTCAATAGGTGGGTTTGTGTGTAGAAATGGTCACTAGAATGATCTCATCCAACAGAGACAGCCTTGATGGTGGTAAGTAAGCTATTGCGGGGAATAGGTGGGTTTGTGTGTAGAAATGGTCACCAGAAGGATCTCATCCAACAGAGACAGCCTTGATGGTGGTAAGTAAGCTATTGCGGGTCAATAGGTGGGTTTGTGTGTAGAAATGGTCACCAGAAGGATCTCATCCAACAGAGACAGCCTTGATGGTGGTAAGTAAGCTATTGCGGGGAATAGGTGGGTTTGTGTGTAGAAATGGTCACCAGAAGGATCTCATCCAACAGAGACAGCCTTGATGGTGGTAAGTAAGCTATTGCGGTGAATAGGTGGGTTTTGTGTGTAGAAATGGTCACCAGAAGGATCTCATCCAACAGAGACAGCCTTGATGGTGGTTAAGTAAGCTAATGCGGGAATAGGTGGGTTTGTGTGTAGAAATGGTCACCAGAAGGATCTCATCCAACAGAGACAGCCTTGATGGTGGTAAGTAAGCTATTGCGGTGAATAGGTGGGTTTGTGTGTAGAAATGGTCACCAGAAGGATCTCATCCAACAGAGACAGCCTTGATGGTGGTAAGTAAGCTATTGCGGTGAATAGGTGGGTTTGTGTGTAGAAATGGTCACCAGAAGGATCTCATCCAACAGAGACAGCCTTGATGGTGGTAAGTAAGCTATTGCGGGTGAATAGGTGGGTTTGTGTGTAGAAATGGTCACCAGAAGGATCTCATCCAACAGAGACAGCCTTGATGGTGGTAAGTAAGCTATTGCGGTGAATATGTGGGTTTGTGTGTAGAAATGGTCACCAGAAGGATCTCATCCAACAGAGACAGCCTTGATGGTGGTAAGTAAGCTATTGCGGGGGAATAGGTGGGTTTGTGTGTAGAAATGGTCACCAGAAGGATCTCATCCAACAGAGACAGCCTTGATGGTGGTAAGTAAGCTATTGCGGGGAATAGGTGGGTTTGTGTGTAGAAATGGTCACCAGAAGGATCTCATCCAACAGAGACAGCCTTGATGGTGGTAAGTAAGCTATTGCGGGGAATAGGTGGGTTTGTGTGTAGAAATGGTCACCAGAAGGATCTCATCCAACAGAGACAGCCTTGATGGTGGTAAGTAAGCTATTGCGGTCAATAGGTGGGTTTGTGTGTAGAAATGGTCACCAGAAGGATCTCATCCAACAGAGACAGCCTTGATGGTGGTAAGTAAGCTATTGCGGTGAATAGGTGGGTTTGTGTGTAGAAATGGTCACCAGAAGGATCTCATCCAACAGAGACAGCCTTGATGGTGGTAAGTAAGCTATTGCGGTCGAAATAGGTGGGTTTGTGTGTAGAAATGGTCACCAGAAGGATCTCATCCAACAGAGACAGCCTTGATGGTGGTAAGTAAGCTAATGCGGGGAATAGGTGGGTTTGTGTGTAGAAATGGTCACCAGAAGGATCTCATCCAACAGAGACAGCCTTGATGGTGGTTAGTAAGCAATTGCGGGGAATAGGTGGTTTTTGTGTGTAGAAATGGTCACCAGAAGGATCTCATCCAACAGAGACAGCCTTGATGGTGGTAAGTAAGCTATTGCGGTCAATAGGTGGGTTTGTGTGTAGAAATGGTCACCAGAAGGATCTCATCCAACAGAGACAGCCTTGATGGTGGTAAGTAAGCTATTGCGGGGAATAGGTGGGTTTGTGTGTAGAAATGGTCACCAGAAGGATCTCATCCAACAGAGACAGCCTTGATGGTGGTAAGTAAGCTATTGCGGTGAATAGGTGGGTTTGTGTGTAGAAATGGTCACCAGAAGGATCTCATCCAACAGAGACAGCCTTGATGGTGGTAAGTAAGCTATTGCGGGGAATAGGTGGGTTTGTGTGTAGAAATGGTCACCAGAAGGATCTCATCCAACAGAGACAGCCTTGATGGTGGTAAGTAAGCTATTGCGGTCAATAGGTGGGTTTGTGTGTAGAAATGGTCACCAGAAGGATCTCATCCAACAGAGACAGCCTTGATGGTGGTAAGTAAGCTATTGCGGGGAATAGGTGGGTTTGTGTGTAGAAATGGTCACCAGAAGGATCTCATCCAACAGAGACAGCCTTGATGGTGGTAAGTAAGCTATTGCGGTGAATAGGTGGGTTTGTGTGTAGAAATGGTCACCAGAAGGATCTCATCCAACAGAGACAGCCTTGATGGTGGTAAGTAAGCTATTGCGGGGCAATAGGTGGGTTTGTGTGTAGAAATGGTCACCAGAAGGATCTCATCCAACAGAGACAGCCTTGATGGTGGTAAGTAAGCTATTGCGGGGGAATAGGTGGGTTTTGTGTGTAGAAATGGTCATCAGAATGATCTCATCCAACAGAGACAGCCTTGATGGTGGTAAGTAAGCTATTGCGGGTGAATAGGTGGGTTTTGTGTGTAGAAATGGTCACCAGAAGGATCTCATCCAACAGAGACAGCCTTGATGGTGGTAAGTAAGCTATTGCGGGGAATAGGTGGGTTTGTGTGTAGAAATGGTCACCAGAAGGATCTCATCCAACAGAGACAGCCTTGATGGTGGTAAGTAAGCTATTGCGGTCGAATAGGTGGGTTTGTGTGTAGAAATGGTCACCAGAAGGATCTCATCCAACAGAGACAGCCTTGATGGTGGTAAGTAAGCTATTGCGGGGAATAGGTGGGTTTGTGTGTAGAAATGGTCACCAGAAGGATCTCATCCAACAGAGACAGCCTTGATGGTGGTAAGTAAGCTATTGCGGGGAATAGGTGGGTTTGTGTGTAGAAATGGTCACCAGAAGGATCTCATCCAACAGAGACAGCCTTGATGGTGGTAAGTAAGCTAATGCGGTGAATATGTGGTTTTGTGTGTAGAAATGGTCACCAGAAGGATCTCATCCAACAGAGACAGCCTTGATGGTGGTAAGTAAGCTATTGCGGGAAATAGGTGGGTTTTGTGTGTAGAAATGGTCACCAGAAGGATCTCATCCAACAGAGACAGCCTTGATGGTGGTAAGTAAGCTATTGCGGTCAATAGGTGGGTTTGTGTGTAGAAATGGTCACCAGAAGGATCTCATCCAACAGAGACAGCCTTGATGGTGGTAAGTAAGCTATTGCGGGGAATAGGTGGGTTTGTGTGTAGAAATGGTCACCAGAAGGATCTCATCCAACAGAGACAGCCTTGATGGTGGTAAGTAAGCTATTGCGGTCAATAGGTGGGTTTGTGTGTAGAAATGGTCACCAGAAGGATCTCATCCAACAGAGACAGCCTTGATGGTGGTAAGTAAGCTATTGCGGGAATAGGTGGGTTTGTGTGTAGAAATGGTCACCAGAAGGATCTCATCCAACAGAGACAGCCTTGATGGTGGTAAGTAAGCTATTGCGGGGAAATGGTGGGTTTGTGTGTAGAAATGGTCACCAGAAGGATCTCATCCAACAGAGACAGCCTTGATGGTGGTAAGTAAGCTATTGCGGTCAATAGGTGGGTTTGTGTTAGAAATGGTCACCAGAAGGATCTCATCCAACAGAGACAGCCTTGATGGTGGTAAGTAAGCTATTGCGGGGAATAGGTGGGTTTTGTGTGTAGAAATGGTCACCAGAAGGATCTCATCCAACAGAGACAGCCTTGATGGTGGTAAGTAAGCTATTGCGGGGAATAGGTGGGTTTGTGTGTAGAAATGGTCACCAGAAGGATCTCATCCAACAGAGACAGCCTTGATGGTGGTAAGTAAGCTATTGCGGTCGGAATAGGTGGGTTTGTGTGTAGAAATGGTCACCAGAAGGATCTCATCCAACAGAGACAGCCTTGATGGTGGTAAGTAAGCTATTGCGGTCAATAGGTGGGTTTGTGTGTAGAAATGGTCACCAGAAGGATCTCATCCAACAGAGACAGCCTTGATGGTGGTAAGTAAGCTATTGCGGGGAATAGGTGGGTTTTGTGTGTAGAAATGGTCACCAGAAGGATCTCATCCAACAGAGACAGCCTTGATGGTGGTAAGTAAGCTATTGCGGTGAATAGGTGGGTTTGTGTGTTGAAATGGTCACCAGAAGGATCTCATCCAACAGAGACAGCCTTGATGGTGGTAAGTAAGCTATTGCGGGGAATAGGTGGGTTTGTGTGTAGAAATGGTCACCAGAAGGATCTCATCCAACAGAGACAGCCTTGATGGTGGTAAGTAAGCTATTGCGGGAAATAGGGTGGGTTTGTGTGTAGAAATGGTCACCAGAAGGATCTCATCCAACAGAGACAGCCTTGATGGTGGTAAGTAAGCTATTGCGGTCGAATAGGTGGGTTTGTGTGTAGAAATGGTCACCAGAAGGATCTCATCCAACAGAGACAGCCTTGATGGTGGTAAGTAAGCTATTGCGGTCGAATAGGTGGGTTTGTGTGTAGAAATGGTCACCAGAAGGATCTCATCCAACAGAGACAGCCTTGATGGTGGTAAGTAAGCTATTGCGGGAATAGGTGGTTTGTGTGTAGAAATGGTCACCAGAAGGATCTCATCCAACAGAGACAGCCTTGATGGTGGTAAGTAAGCTATTGCGGTCGGGAATAGGTGGGTTTGTGTGTAGAAATGGTCACCAGAAGGATCTCATCCAACAGAGACAGCCTTGATGGTGGTAAGTAAGCTATTGCGGTCAATAGGTGGGTTTGTGTGTAGAAATGGTCACCAGAAGGATCTCATCCAACAGAGACAGCCTTGATGGTGGTAAGTAAGCTATTGCGGGGGTCAATAGGTGGGTTTGTGTGTAGAAATGGTCACCAGAAGGATCTCATCCAACAGAGACAGCCTTGATGGTGGTAAGTAAGCTATTGCGGGGAATAGGTGGGTTTGTGTGTAGAAATGGTCACCAGAAGGATCTCATCCAACAGAGACAGCCTTGATGGTGGTAAGTAAGCTATTGCGGGGAATAGGTGGGTTTGTGTGTAGAAATGGTCACCAGAAGGATCTCATCCAACAGAGACAGCCTTGATGGTGGTAAGTAAGCTATTGCGGGAATAGGTGGGTTTGTGTGTAGAAATGGTCACCAGAAGGATCTCATCCAACAGAGACAGCCTTGATGGTGGTAAGTAAGCTATTGCGAGTGAATAGGTGGGTTTGTGTGTAGAAATGGTCACCAGAAGGATCTCATCCAACAGAGACAGCCTTGATGGTGGTAAGTAAGCTATTGCGGGAATAGGTGGGTTTGTGTGTAGAAATGGTCACCAGAAGGATCTCATCCAACAGAGACAGCCTTGATGGTGGTAAGTAAGCTATTGCGGGGAATAGGTGGGTTTGTGTGTAGAAATGGTCACCAGAAGGATCTCATCCAACAGAGACAGCCTTGATGGTGGTAAGTAAGCTATTGCGGGGAATAGGTGGGTTTGTGTGTAGAAATGGTCACCAGAAGGATCTCATCCAACAGAGACAGCCTTGATGGTGGTAAGTAAGCTATTGCGGGGAATAGGTGGGTTTGTGTGTAGAAATGGTCACCAGAAGGATCTCATCCAACAGAGACAGCCTTGATGGTGGTAAGTAAGCTATTGCGGGAATAGGTGGGTTTGTGTGTAGAAATGGTCACCAGAATGATCTCATCCAACAGAGACAGCCTTGATGGTGGTAAGTAAGCTATTGCGGGAATAGGTGGGTTTGTGTGTAGAAATGGTCACCAGAAGGATCTCATCCAACGGAGACAGCCTTGATGGTGGTAAGTAAGCTATTGCGGGGAATAGGTGGGTTTGTGTGTAGAAATGGTCACCAGAAGGATCTCATCCAACAGAGACAGCCTTGATGGTGGTAAGTAAGCTATTGCGGGGAATAGGTGGGTTTGTGTGTAGAAATGGTCACCAGAAGGATCTCATCCAACAGAGACAGCCTTGATGGTGGTAAGTAAGCTATTGCGGGGAATAGGTGGGTTTGTGTGTAGAAATGGTCACCAGAAGGATCTCATCCAACAGAGACAGCCTTGATGGTGGTAAGTAAGCTATTGCGGTCGGAATAGGTGGGTTTGTGTGTAGAAATGGTCACCAGAATGATCTCATCCAACAGAGACAGCCTTGATGGTGGTAAGTAAGCTATTGCGGGGAATAGGTGGGTTTGTGTGTAGAAATGGTCACCAGAAGGATCTCATCCAACAGAGACAGCCTTGATGGTGGTAAGTAAGCTATTGCGGTCAATAGGTGGGTTTGTGTGTAGAAATGGTCACCAGAAGGATCTCATCCAACAGAGACAGCCTTGATGGTGGTAAGTAAGCTATTGCGGGAATAGGTGGGTTTGTGTGTAGAAATGGTCACCAGAAGGATCTCATCCAACAGAGACAGCCTTGATGGTGGTAAGTAAGCTATTGCGGGGAATAGGTGGGTTTGTGTGTAGAAATGGTCACCAGAAGGATCTCATCCAACAGAGACAGCCTTGATGGTGGTAAGTAAGCTATTGCGGGGAATAGGTGGGTTTGTGTGTAGAAATGGTCACCAGAAGGATCTCATCCAACAGAGACAGCCTTGATGGTGGTAAGTAAGCTATTGCGGTCAATAGGTGGGTTTGTGTGTAGAAATGGTCACCAGAAGGATCTCATCCAACAGAGACAGCCTTGATGGTGGTAAGTAAGCTATTGCGGGGAATAGGTGGGTTTGTGTGTAGAAATGGTCACCAGAAGGATCTCATCCAACAGAGACAGCCTTGATGGTGGTAAGTAAGCTATTGCGGGAATAGGTGGGTTTGTGTGTAGAAATGGTCACCAGAAGGATCTCATCCAACAGAGACAGCCTTGATGGTGGTAAGTAAGCTATTGCGGGGAATAGGTGGGTTTGTGTGTAGAAATGGTCACCAGAAGGATCTCATCCAACAGAGACAGCCTTGATGGTGGTAAGTAAGCTATTGCGGGGAATAGGTGGGTTTTGTGTGTAGAAATGGTCACCAGAAGGATCTCATCCAACAAGAGACAACCTTGATGGTGGTAAGTAAGCTATTGCGGGGAATAGGTGGGTTTGTGTGTAGAAATGGTCACCAGAAGGATCTCATCCAACAGAGACAGCCTTGATGGTGGTAAGTAAGCTATTGCGGGGAATAGGTGGGTTTGTGTGTAGAAATGGTCACCAGAAGGATCTCATCCAACAGAGACAGCCTTGATGGTGGTAAGTAAGCTATTGCGGGGAATAGGTGGGTTTGTGTGTAGAAATGGTCACCAGAAGGATCTCATCCAACAGAGACAGCCTTGATGGTGGTAAGTAAGCTATTGCGGTCAATAGGTGGGTTTGTGTGTAGAAATGGTCACCAGAAGGATCTCATCCAACAGAGACAGCCTTGATGGTGGTAAGTAAGCTATTGCGGGAATAGGTGGGTTTGTGTGTAGAAATGGTCACCAGAAGGATCTCATCCAACAGAGACAGCCTTGATGGTGGTAAGTAAGCTATTGCGGGGAATAGGTGGGTTTGTGTGTAGAAATGGTCACCAGAAGGATCTCATCCAACAGAGACAGCCTTGATGGTGGTAAGTAAGCTATTGCGGGGAATAGGTGGGTTTGTGTGTAGAAATGGTCACCAGAAGGATCTCATCCAACAGAGACAGCCTTGATGGTGGTAAGTAAGCTATTGCGGTCAATAGGTGGGTTTGTGTGTAGAAATGGTCACCAGAAGGATCTCATCCAACAGAGACAGCCTTGATGGTGGTAAGTAAGCTATTGCGGTCAATAGGTGGGTTTGTGTGTAGAAATGGTCACCAGAAGGATCTCATCCAACAGAGACAGCCTTGATGGTGGTAAGTAAGCTATTGCGGGGAATAGGTGGGTTTGTGTGTAGAAATGGTCACCAGAAGGATCTCATCCAACAGAGACAGCCTTGATGGTGGTAAGTAAGCTATTGCGGTCGAATAGGTGGGTTTGTGTGTAGAAATGGTCACCAGAAGGATCTCATCCAACAGAGACAGCCTTGATGGTGGTAAGTAAGCTATTGCGGGGAATAGGTGGGTTTGTGTGTAGAAATGGTCACCAGAAGGATCTCATCCAACAGAGACAGCCTTGATGGTGGTAAGTAAGCTATTGCGGTCAATAGGTGGGTTTGTGTGTAGAAATGGTCACCAGAAGGATCTCATCCAACAGAGACAGCCTTGATGGTGGTAAGTAAGCTATTGCGGTCAATAGGTGGGTTTGTGTGTAGAAATGGTCACCAGAAGGATCTCATCCAACAGAGACAGCCTTGATGGTGGTAAGTAAGCTATTGCGGGGAATAGGTGGGTTTGTGTGTAGAAATGGTCACCAGAAGGATCTCATCCAACAGAGACAGCCTTGATGGTGGTAAGTAAGCTATTGCGGGGAATAGGTGGGTTTGTGTGTAGAAATGGTCACCAGAAGGATCTCATCCAACAGAGACAGCCTTGATGGTGGTAAGTAAGCTATTGCGGGGAATAGGTGGGTTTGTGTGTAGAAATGGTCACCAGAAGGATCTCATCCAACAGAGACAGCCTTGATGGTGGTAAGTAAGCTATTGCGGGGAATAGGTGGGTTTGTGTGTAGAAATGGTCACCAGAATGATCTCATCCAACAGAGACAACCTTGATGGTGGTAAGTAAGCTATTGCGGGGAATAGGTGGGTTTGTGTGTAGAAATGGTCACCAGAAGGATCTCATCCAACAGAGACAGCCTTGATGGTGGTAAGTAAGCTATTGCGGGGAATAGGTGGGTTTGTGTTTAGAAATGGTCACCAGAAGGATCTCATCCAACAGAGACAGCCTTGATGGTGGTAAGTAAGCTATTGCGGGGAAATAGGTGGGTTTGTGTGTAGAAATGGTCACCAGAAGGATCTCATCCAACAGAGACAGCCTTGATGGTGGTAAGTAAGCTATTGCGGGGAATAGGTGGGTTTGTGTGTAGAAATGGTCACCAGAAGGATCTCATCCAACAGAGACAGCCTTGATGGTGGTAAGTAAGCTATTGCGGGGAATAGGTGGGTTTGTGTGTAGAAATGGTCACCAGAAGGATCTCATCCAACAGAGACAGCCTTGATGGTGGTAAGTAAGCTATTGCGGGAATAGGTGGGTTTGTGTGTAGAAATGGTCACCAGAAGGATCTCATCCAACAGAGACAGCCTTGATGGTGGTAAGTAAGCTATTGCGGCTGGGAATAGGTGGGTTTGTGTGTAGAAATGGTCACCAGAAGGATCTCATCCAACAGAGACAGCCTTGATGGTGGTAAGTAAGCTATTGCGGGGAATAGGTGGGTTTGTGTGTAGAAATGGTCACCAGAAGGATCTCATCCAACAGAGACAGCCTTGATGGTGGTAAGTAAGCTATTGCGGTCAATAGGTGGGTTTGTGTGTAGAAATGGTCACCAGAAGGATCTCATCCAACAGAGACAGCCTTGATGGTGGTAAGTAAGCTATTGCGGTCAATAGGTGGGTTTGTGTGTAGAAATGGTCACCAGAAGGATCTCATCCAACAGAGACAGCCTTGATGGTGGTAAGTAAGCTATTGCGGGGAATAGGTGGGTTTGTGTGTAGAAATGGTCACCAGAATGATCTCATCCAACAGAGACAGCCTTGATGGTGGTAAGTAAGCTATTGCGGGGCATAGGTGGGTTTGTGTGTAGAAATGGTCACCAGAATGATCTCATCCAACAGAGACAGCCTTGATGGTGGTAAGTAAGCTATTGCGGGGAATAGGTGGGTTTGTGTGTAGAAATGGTCACCAGAAGGATCTCATCCAACAGAGACAGCCTTGATGGTGGTAAGTAAGCTATTGCGGGGAATAGGTGGGTTTGTGTGTAGAAATGGTCACCAGAAGGATCTCATCCAACAGAGACAGCCTTGATGGTGGTAAGTAAGCTATTGCGGTCAATAGGTGGGTTTGTGTGTAGAAATGGTCACCAGAAGGATCTCATCCAACAGAGACAGCCTTGATGGTGGTAAGTAAGCTATTGCGGGGAATAGGTGGGTTTGTGTGTAGAAATGGTCACCAGAATGATCTCATCCAACAGAGACAGCCTTGATGATGGTAAGTAAGCTATTGCGGGGAATAGGTGGGTTTGTGTGTAGAAATGGTCACCAGAAGGATCTCATCCAACAGAGACAGCCTTGATGGTGGTAAGTAAGCTATTGCGGGGAAATAGGTGGGTTTGTGTGTAGAAATGGTCACCAGAAGGATCTCATCCAACAGAGACAGCCTTGATGGTGGTTAGTAAGCTATTGCGGGGAATAGGTGGGTTTGTGTGTAGAAATGGTCACCAGAAGGATCTCATCCAACAGAGACAGCCTTGATGGTGGTAAGTAAGCTATTGCGGGGAATAGGTGGGTTTGTGTGTTGAAATGGTCACCAGAAGGATCTCATCCAACAGAGACAGCCTTGATGGTGGTAAGTAAGCTATTGCGGGGAATAGGTGGGTTTGTGTGTAAAAATGGTCACCAGAAGGATCTCATCCAATAGAGACAGCCTTGATGTTGGTTAGTAAGCTATTGCGGGGAATAGGTGTGTTTGTGTGTAGAAATTGTCACCAGAAGGATCTTATCCAACAGAGACAGCCTTGATGGTGGTAAGTAAGCTATTGCGGTCAATAGGTGGGTTTGTGTGCGGAAATGGTCACCAGAAGTATCTCATCCAACAGAGACAGCCTTGCTGGTGGTAGGTAAGCTATTGCGGTCAATAGGTGGGTTTGTGTGTAGAAATGGTCACCAGAAGGATCTCATCCAACAGAGACAGCCTTCATGGTGGTCAGTAAGCTATTGCGGGGAATAGTTGGGTTTGTTTGTAAAAATGGTCACTAGAAGGATCTCATCCAACAGAGACAGCCTTGATGGTGGTAAGTAAGCTATTGCGGTCAATAGGTGGGTTTGTGTGTGGAAATGGTCACCAGAAGTATCTCATCCAACAGAGACAGCCTTGCTGGTGGTAGGTAAGCTATTGCGGTCAATAGGTTGGTTTGTGTGTAGAAATGGTCACCAGAAGGATCTCATCCAAAAGAGACAGCCATGATGGTGGTAGGTAAGCTATTGCGGTCAATAGGTCGTTTTGTGTGTAGAAATGGTCCTTAGAAGGATCTCATCCAACAGAGACAGCCTTGATGGTGGTTAGTAAGCTATTGCGGTCAATAGGTGGGTTTGTGTGTAGAAATGGTCACCAGAAGGATCTCATCCAACAGAGACAGCCTTGATGGTGGTAAGTAAGCTATTGCGTGGAATAGGTGGGTTTGTATGTAGAAATGGTCATCAGAATGATCTCATCCAACAGAGACAGTTTTGATGGTGGAAAGTAAGCTATTGTTGGGAATAGGTGAGTTTGTGTGTAGAAATGGTCACCAGAAGGATCTCATCCAACAGAGACAGCCTTGATGGTGGTAAGTAAGCTATTGCGGGGAAAAAGGTGGGTTTGTGTGTAGAAATGGTCATCAGAATGATCTTATCCAACAGAGACAGCCTTGATGGTGGTTATTAAGCTATTGCGGGGAATAGGTGGGTTTGTGTGTAGAATTGGTCATCAGAATGATATCATCCAACAGAGACAGCCTTGATGGTGGTAAGTAAGCTATTGCGGGGAATAGGTGGGTTTGTGTGTAGAAATGGTCACCAGAAGGATCTCATCCAACAGAGACAGCCTTGATGGCGGTAAGTAAGCTATTGCGGGGAATAGGTGGGTTTGTGTGTAGAAATGGTCACCAGAAGGATCTCATCCAACAGAGACAGCCTTGATGGTGGTAAGTAAGCTATTGCGGGGAATAGGTGGGTTTGTGTGTAGAAATGGTCACCAGAAGGATCTCATCCAACAGAGACAGCCTTGATGGTTGGTAAGTAAGCTATTGCGGGGAATAGGTGGGTTTGTGTGTAGAAATGGTCACCAGAAGGATCTCATCCAACAGAGACAGCCTTGATGTTGGTTAGTAAGCTATTGCGGGGAATAGGTGGGTTTGTGTGTAGAAATGGTCACTAGAAGGATCTCATCCAACAGAGACAGCCTTGATGGTGGTAAGTAAGCTATTGCGGTCAATAGGTGGGTTTGTGTGCGGAAATGGTCACCAGAAGTATCTCATCCAACAGAGACAGCCTTGCTGGTGGTAGGTAAGCTATTGCGGTCAATAGGTGGGTTTGTGTGTAGAAATGGTCACCAGAAGGATCTCATCCAACAGAGACAGCCATGATGGTGGTAGGTAAGCTATTGCGGTCAATAGGTGGGTTTGTGTGTAGAAATGGTCACCAGAAGGATCTCATCCAACAGAGACAGCCTTGATGGTGGTTAGTAAGCTATTGCGGTCAATAGGTGGGTTTGTGTGTAGAAATGGTCACCAGAAGGATCTCATCCAACAGAGACAGCCTTGATGGTGGTAAGTAAGCTATTGCGTGGAATAGGTGGGTTTGTATGTAGAAATGGTCATCAGAATGATCTCATCCAACAGAGACAGTCTTTGATGGTGGAAAGTAAGCTATTGTTGGGAATAGGTGAGTTTGTGTGTAGAAATGGTCACCAGAAGGATCTCATCCAACAGAGACAGCCTTGATGGTGGTAAGTAAGCTATTGCGGGGAAAAGGTGGGTTTGTGTGTAGAAATGGTCATCAGAATGATCTTATCCAACAGAGACAGCCTTGATGGTGGTTAGTAAGCTATTGCGGGGAATAGGTGGGTTTGTGTGTAGAAATGGTCATCAGAATGATCTCATCCAACAGAGACAGCCTTGATGGTGGTAAGTAAGCTATTGCGGGGAATAGGTGGGTTTGTGTGTAGAAATGGTCACCAGAAGGATCTCATCCAACAGAGACAACCTTGATGGTGGTAAGTAAGCTATTGCGGGGAATAGGTGGGTTTGTGTGTGAAATGGTCATCAGAATGATCTCATCCAACAGAGACAGCCTTGATGGTGGTAAGTAAGCTATTGCGGGAAATAGGTGGGTTTGTGTTGCAGAAATGGTCACCAGAAGGATCTCATCCAACAGAGACAGCCTTGATGGTGGTAAGTAAGCTATTGCGGGGAATAGGTGGGTTTGTGTGTAGAAATGGTCACCAGAAGGATCTCATCCAACAGAGACAGCCTTGATGATGGTAAGTAAGCTATTGCGGGGAATAGGTGGGTTTGTGTGTAGAAATGGTCACCAGAAGGATCTCATCCAACAGAGACAGCCTTGATGGTGGTAAGTAAGCTATTGCGGTCAATAGGTGGGTTTGTGTGTAGAAATGGTCACCAGAAGGATCTCATCCAACAGAGACAGCCTTGATGGTGGTAAGTAAGCTATTGCGGGGGTCAATAGGTGGGTTTGTGTGTAGAAATGGTCACCAGAAGGATCTCATCCAACAGAGACAGCCTTGATGGTGGTAAGTAAGCTATTGCGGGAATAGGTGGGTTTGTGTGTAGAAATGGTCACCAGAAGGATCTCATCCAACAGAGACAGCCTTGATGGTGGTAAGTAAGCTATTGCGGTCAATAGGTGGGTTTGTGTGTAGAAATGGTCACCAGAAGGATCTCATCCAACAGAGACAGCCTTGATGGTGGTAAGTAAGCTATTGCGGGAAAAGGTGGGTTTGTGTGTAGAAATGGTCACCAGAAGGATCTCATCCAACAGAGACAGCCTTGATGGTGGTGAAGTAAGCTATTGCGGTCAATAGGTGGGTTTGTGTGTAGAAATGGTCACCAGAAGGATCTCATCCAACAGAGACAGCCTTGATGGTGGTAAGTAAGCTATTGCGGTCAAATAGGTGGGTTTGTGTGTAGAAATGGTCATCAGAATGATCTCATCCAACAGAGAAGCCCTTGATGGTGGTAAGTAAGCTATTGCGGGGAATAGGTGGGTTTGTGTGTAGAAATGGTCACCAGAAGGATCTCATCCAACAGAGACAGCCTTGATGGTGGTAAGTAAGCTATTGCGGTCAATAGGTGGGTTTGTGTGTAGAAATGGTCACCAGAAGGATCTCATCCAACAGAGACAGCCTTGATGGTGGTAAGTAAGCTATTGCGGGAATAGGTGGGTTTGTGTGTAGAAATGGTCACCAGAAGGATCTCATCCAACAGAGACAGCCTTGATGGTGTTAAGTAAGCTATTGCGGGGAATAGGTGGGTTTGTGTGTAGAAATGGTCACCAGAAGGATCTCATCCAACAGAGACAGCCTTGATGGTGGTAAGTAAGCTATTGCGGGGAATAGGTGGGTTTGTTTGTAGAAATGGTCACCAGAAGGATCTCATCCAACAGAGACAGCCTTGATGGTGGTAAGTAAGCTATTGCGGGGAATAGGTGGGTTTGTGTGTAGAAATGGTCACCAGAAGGATCTCATCCAACAGAGACAGCCTTGATGGTGGTAAGTAAGCTATTGCGGGGGTCAATAGGTGGGTTTGTGTGTAGAAATGGTCACCAGAAGGATCTCATCCAACAGAGACAGCCTTGATGGTGGTAAGTAAGCTATTGCGGTCAATAGGTGGGTTTGTGTGTAGAAATGGTCACCAGAAGGATCTCATCCAACAGAGACAGCCTTGATGGTGGTAAGTAAGCTATTGCGGGGAATAGGTGGGTTTGTGTGTAGAAATGGTCACCAGAAGGATCTCATCCAACAGAGACAGCCTTGATGGTGGTAAGTAAGCTATTGCGGTGAATAGGTGGGTTTGTGTGTAGAAATGGTCACCAGAAGGATCTCATCCAACAGAGACAGCCTTGATGGTGGTAAGTAAGCTATTGCGGGGGTCAATAGGTGGGTTTGTGTGTAGAAATGGTCACCAGAAGGATCTCATCCAACAGAGACAGCCTTGATGGTGGTAAGTAAGCTATTGCGGTCAATAGGTGGGTTTGTGTGTAGAAATGGTCACCAGAAGGATCTCATCCAACAGAGACAGCCTTGATGGTGGTAAGTAAGCTATTGCGGGGGTCAATAGGTGGGTTTGTGTGTAGAAATGGTCACCAGAAGGATCTCATCCAACAGAGACAGCCTTGATGGTGGTAAGTAAGCTATTGCGGGGAATAGGTGGGTTTGTGTGTAGAAATGGTCACCAGAAGGATCTCATCCAACAGAGACAGCCTTGATGGTGGTAAGTAAGCTATTGCGGGGTAATAGGTGGGTTTTGTGTGTAGAAATGGTCACCAGAAGGATCTCATCCAACAGAGACAGCCTTGATGGTGGTAAGTAAGCTATTGCGGGGAATAGGTGGGTTTGTGTGTAGAAATGGTCACCAGAATGATCTCATCCAACAGAGACAGCCTTGATGGTGGTAAGTAAGCTATTGCGGTCAATAGGTGGGTTTGTGTGTAGAAATGGTCACCAGAAGGATCTCATCCAACAGAGACAGCCTTGATGGTGGTAAGTAAGCTATTGCGGTCAATAGGTGGGTTTGTGTGTAGAAATGGTCACCAGAAGGATCTCATCCAACAGAGACAGCCTTGATGGTGGTAAGTAAGCTATTGCGGTCAATAGGTGGGTTTGTTTGTAGAAATGGTCACCAGAAGGATCTCATCCAACAGAGACAGCCTTGATGGTGGTAAGTAAGCTATTGCGGGAAATAGGTGGGTTTGTGTGTAGAAATGGTCATCAGAATGATCTCATCCAACAGAGACAGCCTTGATGGTGGTAAGTAAGCTATTGCGGGAATAGGTGGGTTTGTGTGTAGAAATGGTCACCAGAAGGATCTCATCCAACAGAGACAGCCTTGATGGTGGTAAGTAAGCTATTGCGGGGGAATAGGTGGGTTTGTGTGTAGAAATGGTCACCAGAAGGATCTCATCCAACAGAGACAGCCTTGATGGTGGTAAAGTAAGCTATTGCGGGGAATAGGTGGGTTTGTGTGTAGAAATGGTCACCAGAAGGATCTCATCCAACAGAGACAGCCTTGATGGTGGTAAGTAAGCTATTGCGGGGAATAGGTGGGTTTGTGTGTAGAAATGGTCACCAGAAGGATCTCATCCAACAGAGACAGCCTTGATGGTGGTAAGTAAGCTATTGCGGGGGAATAGGTGGGTTTGTGTGTAGAAATGGTCACCAGAAGGATCTCATCCAACAGAGACAGCCTTGATGGTGGTAAGTAAGCTATTGCGGGGAATAGGTGGGTTTGTGTGTAGAAATTGTCACCAGAAGGATCTCATCCAACAGAGACAGCCTTGATGGTGGTAAGTAAGCTATTGCGGTCAATAGGTGGGTTTGTGTGTAGAAATGGTCACCAGAATGATCTCATCCAACAGAGACAGCCTTGATGGTGGTAAGTAAGCTATTGCGGGGAATAGGTGGGTTTTGTGTGTAGAAATGGTCACCAGAAGGATCTCATCCAACAGAGACAGCCTTGATGGTGGTAAGTAAGCTATTGCGGGGAATAGGTGGGTTTGTGTGTAGAAATGGTCACCAGAAGGATCTCATCCAACAGAGACAGCCTTGATGGTGGTAAGTAAGCTATTGCGGGGTCAATAGGTGGGTTTGTGTGTAGAAATGGTCACCAGAAGGATCTCATCCAACAGAGACAGCCTTGATGGTGGTAAGTAAGCTATTGCGGTCAATAGGTGGGTTTGTGTGTAGAAATGGTCACCAGAAGGATCTCATCCAACAGAGACAGCCTTGATGGTGGTAAGTAAGCTATTGCGGTGAATATGTGGGTTTGTGTGTAGAAATGGTCACCAGAAGGATCTCATCCAACAGAGACAGCCTTGATGGTGGTAAGTAAGCTATTGCGGTCAATAGGTGGGTTTGTGTGTAGAAATGGTCACCAGAAGGATCTCATCCAACAGAGACAGCCTTGATGGTTTTAAGTAAGCTATTGCGGGAAAAGGTGGGTTTGTGTGTAGAAATGGTCACCAGAAGGATCTCATCCAACAGAGACAGCCTTGATGGTGGTAAGTAAGCTATTGCGGGGAATAGGTGGGTTTGTGTGTAGAAATGGTCACCAGAAGGATCTCATCCAACAGAGACAGCCTTGATGGTGGTAAGTAAGCTATTGCGGGGAATAGGTGGGTTTGTGTGTAGAAATGGTCACCAGAAGGATCTCATCCAACAGAGACAGCCTTGATGGTGGTAAGTAAGCTATTGCGGGGAATAGGTGGGTTTGTGTGTAGAAATGGTCACCAGAAGGATCTCATCCAACAGAGACAGCCTTGATGGTGGTAAGTAAGCTATTGCGGTCAATAGGTGGGTTTGTGTGTAGAAATGGTCACCAGAAGGATCTCATCCAACAGAGACAGCCTTGATGGTGGTAAGTAAGCTATTGCGAAGTCAATAGGTGGGTTTGTGTGTAGAAATGGTCACCAGAAGGATCTCATCCAACAGAGACAGCCTTGATGGTGGTAAGTAAGCTATTGCGGTCAATAGGTGGGTTTGTGTGTAGAAATGGTCACCAGAAGGATCTCATCCAACAGAGACAGCCTTGATGGTGGTAAGTAAGCTATTGCGGGGAATAGGTGGGTTTGTGTGTAGAAATGGTCACCAGAAGGATCTCATCCAACAGAGACAGCCTTGATGGTGGTAAGTAAGCTATTGCGGGGGAATAGGTGGGTTTGTGTGTAGAAATGGTCACCAGAAGGATCTCATCCAACAAAGACAGCCTTGATGGTGGTAAGTAAGCTATTGCGGTCAATAGGTGGGTTTGTGTGTAGAAATGGTCACTAGAAGGATCTCATCCAACAGAGACAGCCTTGATGGTGGTAAGTAAAGCTATTGCGAGGGGTCAATAGGTGGGTTTGTGTGTAGAAATGGTCACCAGAAGGATCTCATCCAACAGAGACAGCCTTGATGGTGGTAAGTAAGCTATTGCGGGGGAATAGGTGGGTTTGTGTGTAGAAATGGTCACCAGAAGGATCTCATCCAACAGAGACAGCCTTGATGGTGGTAAGTAAGCTATTGCGGTCAATAGGTGGGTTTGTGTGTAGAAATGGTCACCAGAAGGATCTCATCCAACAGAGACAGCCTTGATGGTGGTAAGTAAGCTATTGCGGGGAATAGGTGGGTTTGTGTGTAGAAATGGTCACCAGAAGGATCTCATCCAACAGAGACAGCCTTGATGGTGGTAAGTAAGCTATTGCGGGGGAATAGGTGGGTTTGTGTGTAGAAATGGTCACCAGAAGGATCTCATCCAACAGAGACAGCCTTGATGGTGGTAAGTAAGCTATTGCGGGTGAATAGGTGGGTTTGTGTGTAGAAATGGTCACCAGAAGGATCTCATCCAACAGAGACAGCCTTGATGGTGGTAAGTAAGCTATTGCGGTCAATAGGTGGGTTTGTGTGTAGAAATGGTCACCAGAAGGATCTCATCCAACAGAGACAGCCTTGATGGTGGTAAGTAAGCTATTGCGGGGAATAGGTGGGTTTTTTGTGTAGAAATGGTCACCAGAAGGATCTCATCCAACAGAGACAGCCTTGATGGTGGTAAGTAAGCTATTGCGGTCAATAGGTGGGTTTGTGTGTAGAAATGGTCACCAGAAGGATCTCATCCAACAGAGACAGCCTTGATGGTGGTAAGTAAGCTATTGCGGGGAATAGGGTGGGTTTGTGTGTAGAAATGGTCACCAGAAGGATCTCATCCAACAGAGACAGCCTTGATGGTGGTAAGTAAGCTATTGCGGGGAATAGGTGGGTTTGTGTGTAGAAATGGTCACCAGAAGGATCTCATCCAACAGAGACAGCCTTGATGGTGGTAAGTAAGCTATTGCGGGTGAATAGGTGGGTTTGTGTGTAGAAATGGTCACCAGAAGGATCTCATCCAACAGAGACAGCCTTGATGGTGGTAAGTAAGCTATTGCGGGGAATAGGTGGGTTTGTGTGTAGAAATGGTCACCAGAAGGATCTCATCCAACAGAGACAGCCTTGATGGTGGTAAGTAAGCTATTGCGGTCAATAGGTGGGTTTGTGTGTAGAAATGGTCACCAGAAGGATCTCATCCAACAGAGACAGCCTTGATGGTGGTAAGTAAGCTATTGCGAAGTCAATAGGTGGGTTTGTGTGTAGAAATGGTCACCAGAAGGATCTCATCCAACAGAGACAGCCTTGATGGTGGTAAGTAAGCTATTGCGGGGGTCAATAGGTGGGTTTGTGTGTAGAAAATGGTCACCAGAAGGATCTCATCCAACAGAGACAGCCTTGATGGTGGTAAGTAAGCTATTGCAGTCAATAGGTGGGTTTGTGTGTAGAAATGGTCACCAGAAGGATCTCATCCAACAGAGACAGCCTTGCTGGTGGTAAGGTAAGCTATTGCGGTCAATAGGTGGGTTTGTGTGTAGAAATGGTCACCAGAAGGATCTCATCCAACAGAGACAGCCTTGATGGTGGTAAGTAAGCTATTGCGGGGCAATAGGTGGGTTTGTGTGTAGAAATGGTCACCAGAAGGATCTCATCCAACAGAGACAGCCTTGATGGTGGTAAGTAAGCTATTGCGGTCAATAGGTGGGTTTGTGTGTAGAAATGGTCACCAGAAGGATCTCATCCAACAGAGACAGCCTTGATGGTGGTAAGTAAGCTATTGCGGGGAATAGGTGGGTTTGTTTGTAGAAATGGTCACCAGAAGGATCTCATCCAACAGAGACAGCCTTGATGGTGGTAAGTAAGCTATTGCGGTCAATAGGTGGTTTGTGTGTAGAAATGGTCACCAGAAGGATCTCATCCAACAGAGACAGCCTTGATGGTGGTAAGTAAGCTATTGCGGTCAATAGGTGGGTTTGTGTGTAGAAATGGTCACCAGAAGGATCTCATCCAACAGAGACAGCCTTGATGGTGGTAAGTAAGCTATTGCGGTGCAATAGGTGGGTTTGTGTGTAGAAATGGTCACCAGAATGATCTCATCCAACAGAGACAGCCTTGATGGTGGTAAGTAAGCTATTGCGGGTGAATAGGTGGGTTTGTGTGTAGAAATGGTCACCAGAAGGATCTCATCCAACAGAGACAGCCTTGATGGTGGTAAGTAAGCTATTGCGGTCAATAGGTGGGTTTGTGTGTAGAAATGGTCACCAGAAGGATCTCATCCAACAGAGACAGCCTTGATGGTGGTAAGTAAGCTATTGCGGTCAATAGGTGGGTTTGTGTGTAGAAATGGTCACCAGAAGGATCTCATCCAACAGAGACAGCCTTGATGGTGGTAAGTAAGCTATTGCGGGTCAATAGGTGGGTTTGTGTGTAGAAATGGTCACCAGAAGGATCTCATCCAACAGAGACAGCCTTGATGGTGGTAAGTAAGCTATTGCGGTCAATAGGTGGGTTTGTGTGTAGAAATGGTCACCAGAAGGATCTCATCCAACAGAGACAGCCTTGATGGTGGTAAGTAAGCTATTGCGGGTCAATAGGTGGGTTTGTGTGTAGAAATGGTCACCAGAAGGATCTCATCCAACAGAGACAGCCTTGATGGTGGTAAGTAAGCTATTGCGAAGTCAATAGGTGGGTTTGTGTGTAGAAATGGTCACCAGAAGGATCTCATCCAACAGAGACAGCCTTGATGGTGGTAAAGTAAGCTATTGCGGGAATAGGTGGAGTTTGTGTGTAGAAATGGTCACCAGAAGGATCTCATCCAACAGAGACAGCCTTGATGGTGGTAAGTAAGCTATTGCGGTCAATAGGTGGGTTTGTGTGTAGAAATGGTCACCAGAAGGATCTCATCCAACAGAGACAGCCTTGATGGTGGTAAGTAAGCTATTGCGGGGAATAGGTGGGTTTGTGTGTAGAAATGGTCACCAGAAGGATCTCATCCAACAGAGACAGCCTTGATGGTGGTAAGTAAGCTATTGCGGTCAATAGGTGGGTTTGTGTGTAGAAATGGTCACCAGAAGGATCTCATCCAACAGAGACAGCCTTGATGGTGGTAAGTAAGCTATTGCGGGGAATAGGTGGGTTTGTGTGTAGAAATGGTCACCAGAAGGATCTCATCCAACAGAGACAGCCTTGATGGTGGTAAGTAAGCTATTGCGGGGAATAGGTGGGTTTGTGTGTAGAAATGGTCACCAGAAGGATCTCATCCAACAGAGACAGCCTTGATGGTGGTAAGTAAGCTATTGCGGTCAATAGGTGGGTTTGTGTGTAGAAATGGTCACCAGAAGGATCTCATCCAACAGAGACAGCCTTGATGGTGGTAAGTAAGCTATTGCGGGGAATAGGTGGGTTTGTGTGTAGAAATGGTCACCAGAAGGATCTCATCCAACAGAGACAGCCTTGATGGTGGTAAGTAAGCTATTGCGGTCAATAGGTGGGTTTGTGTGTAGAAATGGTCACCAGAAGGATCTCATCCAACAGAGACAGCCTTGATGGTGGTAAGTAAGCTATTGCGGTCAATAGGTGGGTTTGTGTGTAGAAATGGTCACCAGAAGGATCTCATCCAACAGAGACAGCCTTGATGGTGGTAAGTAAGCTATTGCGGTCGAATAGGTGGGTTTGTGTGTAGAAATGGTCACCAGAAGGATCTCATCCAACAGAGACAGCCTTGATGGTGGTAAGTAAGCTATTGCGGTCGAATAGGTGGGTTTGTGTGTAGAAATGGTCACCAGAAGGATCTCATCCAACAGGAGACAGCCTTGATGGTGGTAAGTAAGCTATTGCGGTCAATAGGTGGGTTTGTGTGTAGAAATGGTCACCAGAAGGATCTCATCCAACAGAGACAGCCTTGATGGTGGTAAAGTAAGCTATTGCGGTCAATAGGTGGGTTTGTGTGTAGAAATGGTCACCAGAAGGATCTCATCCAACAGAGACAGCCTTGATGGTGGTAAGTAAGCTATTGCGGGGAATAGGTGGGTTTGTGTGTAGAAAATGGTCACCAGAAGGATCTCATCCAACAGAGACAGCCTTGATGGTGGTAAGTAAGCTATTGCGGTCCGAATAGGTGGGTTTGTGTGTAGAAATGGTCACCAGAAGGATCTCATCCAACAGAGACAGCCTTGATGGTGGTAAAGTAAGCTATTGCGAGAGTCAATAGGTGGGTTTGTGTGTAGAAATGGTCACCAGAAGGATCTCATCCAACAGAGACAGCCTTGATGGTGGTAAAGTAAGCTATTGCGGGGAATAGGTGGGTTTGTGTGTAGAAATTGTCATCAGAATGATCTCATCCAACAGAGACAGCCTTGATGGTGGTAAGTAAGCTATTGCGGTCAATAGGTGGTTTGTGTGCAGAAATGGTCACCAGAAGGATCTCATCCAACAGAGACAGCCTTGATGGTGGTAAGTAAGCTATTGCGGGGAATAGGTGGGTTTGTGTGTAGAAATGGTCACCAGAAGGATCTCATCCAACAGAGACAGCCTTGATGGTGGTAAGTAAGCTATTGCGGGTCAATAGGTGTGGTTTGTGTGTAGAAATGGTCACCAGAATGATCTCATCCAACAGAGACAGCCTTGATGGTGGTAAGTAAGCTATTGCGGTCAATAGGTGGTTTGTGTGTAGAAATGGTCACCAGAAGGATCTCATCCAACAGAGACAGCCTTGATGGTGGTAAGTAAGCTATTGCGGTCAATAGGTGGGTTTGTGTGTAGAAATGGTCACCAGAAGGATCTCATCCAACAGAGACAGCCTTGATGGTGGTAAGTAAGCTATTGCGGAAGAATAGGTGGGTTTGTGTGTAGAAATGGTCACCAGAAGGATCTCATCCAACAGAGACAGCCTTGATGGTGGTAAGTAAGCTATTGCGGGGAAATAGGTGGGTTTGTGTGTAGAAATGGTCACCAGAATGATCTCATCCAACAGAGACAGCCTTGATGGTGGTAAGTAAGCTATTGCGGTCAATAGGTGGGTTTGTGTGTAGAAATGGTCACCAGAAGGATCTCATCCAACAGAGACAGCCTTGATGGTGGTAAGTAAGCTATTGCGGTCAATAGGTGGGATTTGTGTGTAGAAATGGTCACCAGAAGGATCTCATCCAACAGAGACAGCCTTGATGGTGGTAAGTAAGCTATTGCGGTCAATAGGTGGGTTTGTGTGTAGAAATGGTCACCAGAAGGATCTCATCCAACAGAGACAGCCTTGATGGTGGTAAGTAAGCTATTGCGGTCGGAATAGGTGGGTTTGTGTGTAGAAATGGTCACCAGAAGGATCTCATCCAACAGAGACAGCCTTGATGGTGGTAAGTAAGCTATTGCGGTCAATAGGTGGGTTTGTGTGTAGAAATGGTCACCAGAAGGATCTCATCCAACAGAGACAGCCTTGATGGTGGTAAGTAAGCTATTGCGGGGCAATAGGTGGGTTTTGTGTGTAGAAAATGGTCACCAGAAGGATCTCATCCAACAGAGACAGCCTTGATGGTGGTAAGTAAGCTATTGCGGTCAATAGGTGGGTTTTGTGTGTAGAAATGGTCACCAGAAGGATCTCATCCAACAGAGACAGCCTTGATGGTGGTAAGTAAGCTATTGCGGTGAATAGGTGGGTTTGTGTGTAGAAATGGTCACCAGAAGGATCTCATCCAACAGAGACAGCCTTGATGGTGGTAAGTAAGCTATTGCGAGGGTCAATAGGTGGGTTTTGTGTGTAGAAATGGTCACCAGAAGGATCTCATCCAACAGAGACAGCCTTGATGGTGGTTAGTAAGCTATTGCGGGGTCAATAGGTGGGTTTGTGTGTAGAAATGGTCACCAGAAGGATCTCATCCAACAGAGACAGCCTTGATGGTGGTAAGTAAGCTATTGCGGGTCAATAGGTGGGTTTTGTGTGTAGAAATGGTCACCAGAAGGATCTCATCCAACAGAGACAGCCTTGATGGTGGTAAGTAAGCTATTGCGGGGAAATAGGTGGGTTTTGTGTGTAGAAATGGTCACCAGAAGGATCTCATCCAACAGAGACAGCCTTGATGGTGGTAAGTAAGCTATTGCGGTCGAATAGGTGGGTTTGTGTGTAGAAATGGTCACCAGAAGGATCTCATCCAACAGAGACAGCCTTGATGGTGGTAAGTAAGCTATTGCGGGGAATAGGTGGGTTTGTGTGTAGAAATGGTCACCAGAAGGATCTCATCCAACAGAGACAGCCTTGATGGTGGTAAGTAAGCTATTGCGGGTCAATAGGTGGGTTTGTGTGTAGAAATGGTCACCAGAATGATCTCATCCAACAGAGACAGCCTTGATGGTGGTAAGTAAGCTATTGCGGTCAATAGGTGGGTTTGTGTGTAGAAATGGTCACCAGAAGGATCTCATCCAACAGAGACAGCCTTGATGGTGATAAGTAAGCTATTGCGGGGAATAGGGTGGGTTTGTGTGTAGAAATGGTCACCAGAAGGATCTCATCCAACAGAGACAGCCTTGATGGTGGTAAGTAAGCTATTGCGGGTCAATAGGTGGGTTTGTGTGTAGAAATGGTCACCAGAAGGATCTCATCCAACAGAGACAGCCTTGATGGTGGTAAGTAAGCTATTGCGGGGAATAGGTGGGTTTGTGTGTAAAAAATGGTCACCAGAAGGATCTCATCCAACAGAGACAGCCTTGATGGTGGTAAGTAAGCTATTGCGGTCAATAGGTGGGTTTGTGTGTAGAAATGGTCACCAGAAGGATCTCATCCAACAGAGACAGCCTTGATGGTGGTAAAGTAAGCTATTGCGGGGAATAGGTGGGTTTGTGTGTAGAAATGGTCACCAGAAGGATCTCATCCAACAGAGACAGCCTTGATGGTGGTAAGTAAGCTATTGCGAGGTCAATAGGTGGGTTTGTGTGTAGAAATGGTCACCAGAAGGATCTCATCCAACAGAGACAGCCTTGATGGTGGTAAGTAAGCTATTGCAGAGTCAATAGGGTGGGTTTTGTGTGTAGAAATGGTCACCAGAAGGATCTCATCCAACAGAGACAGCCTTGATGGTGGTAAGTAAGCTATTGCGGTCAATAGGTGGGTTTGTGTGTAGAAATGGTCACCAGAAGGATCTCATCCAACAGAGACAGCCTTGATGGTGGTAAGTAAGCTATTGCGGTCGAATAGGTGGGTTTGTGTGTAGAAATGGTCACCAGAAGGATCTCATCCAACAGAGACAGCCTTGATGGTGGTAAGTAAGCTATTGCGGGTAATGGTGGGTTTGTGTGTAGAAATGGTCACCAGAAGGATCTCATCCAACAGAGACAGCCTTGATGGTGGTAAAGTAAGCTATTGCGTGGAATAGGTGGGTTTGTGTGTAGAAATGGTCACCAGAAGGATCTCATCCAACAGAGACAGCCTTGATGGTGGTAAGTAAGCTATTGCGGGGAATAGGTGGGTTTGTGTGTAGAAATGGTCACCAGAAGGATCTCATCCAACAGAGACAGCCTTGATGGTGGTAAGTAAGCTATTGCGGTCAATAGGTGGGTTTGTGTGTAGAAATGGTCACCAGAAGGATCTCATCCAACAGAGACAGCCTTGATGGTGGTAAGTAAGCTATTGCGGGTGAATAGGTGGGTTTGTGTGTAGAAATGGTCACCAGAAGGATCTCATCCAACAGAGACAGCCTTGATGGTGGTAAGTAAGCTATTGCGGTCAATAGGTGGGTTTGTGTGGTAGAAATGGTCACCAGAAGGATCTCATCCAACAGAGACAGCCTTGATGGTGGTAAGTAAGCTATTGCGGAGGGAATAAGGTGGGTTTGTGTGTAGAAATGGTCACCAGAAGGATCTCATCCAACAGAGACAGCCTTGATGGTGGTAAGTAAGCTATTGCGAGTCAATAGGTGGGTTTGTGTGTAGAAATGGTCACCAGAAGGATCTCATCCAACAGAGACAGCCTTGATGGTGGTAAGTAAGCTATTGCGGTCGAATAGGTGGGTTTGTGTGTAGAAATGGTCACCAGAAGGATCTCATCCAACAGAGACAGCCTTGATGGTGGTAAGTAAGCTATTGCGGGGAAATAGGTGGGTTTGTGTGTAGAAATGGTCATCAGAATGATCTCATCCAACAGAGACAGCCTTGATGGTGGTAAGTAAGCTATTGCGGGTCAATAGGTGGGTTTTGTGTGTAGAAATGGTCACCAGAAGGATCTCATCCAACAGAGACAGCCTTGATGGTGGTAAGTAAGCTATTGCGGGTGAATAGGTGGGTTTTGTGTGTAGAAATGGTCACCAGAAGGATCTCATCCAACAGAGACAGCCTTGATGGTGGTAAGTAAGCTATTGCGGGTGAATAGGTGGGTTTGTGTGTAGAAATGGTCACCAGAAGGATCTCATCCAACAGAGACAGCCTTGATGGGGGTTAAGTTAAGCTATTGCGGTCAATAGGTGGGTTTGTGTGTAGAAAATGGTCACCAGAAGGATCTCATCCAACAGAGACAGCCTTGATGGTGGTAAGTAAGCTATTGCGGTGAATAGGTGGGTTTTGTGTGTAGAAATGGTCACCAGAAGGATCTCATCCAACAGAGACAGCCTTGATGGTGGTAAGTAAGCTATTGCGGTCAATAGGTGGGTTTGTGTGTAGAAATGGTCACCAGAAGGATCTCATCCAACAGAGACAGCCTTGATGGTGGTAAGTAAGCTATTGCGGGGGAATAAGGTGGGTTTTGTGTGTAGAAATGGTCACCAGAAGGATCTCATCCAACAGAGACAGCCTTGATGGTGGTAAGTAAGCTATTGCGGTCAATAGGTGGGTTTTGTGTGTAGAAATGGTCACCAGAAGGATCTCATCCAACAGAGACAGCCTTGATGGTGGTAAGTAAGCTATTGCGGTCGAATAGGTGGGTTTGTGTGTAGAAATGGTCACCAGAAGGATCTCATCCAAACAGAGACAGCCTTGATGGTGGTAAGTAAGCTATTGCGGGGAAATAGGTGGGTTTGTGTGTAGAAATGGTCATCAGAATGATCTCATCCAACAGAGACAGCCTTGATGGTGGTAAGTAAGCTATTGCGGGTGAATAGGTGGGTTTGTGTGTAGAAATGGTCACCAGAAGGATCTCATCCAACAGAGACAGCCTTGATGGTGGTAAGTAAGCTATTGCGGGAATAGGTGGGTTTGTGTGTAGAAATGGTCACCAGAAGGATCTCATCCAACAGAGACAGCCTTGATGGTGGTAAGTAAGCTATTGCGGGGAAATAGGTGGGTTTGTGTGTAGAAATGGTCATCAGAAGGATCTCATCCAACAGAGACAGCCTTGATGGTGGTAAGTAAGCTATTGCGGGTGAATAGGTGGGTTTGTGTGTAGAAATGGTCACCAGAAGGATCTCATCCAACAGAGACAGCCTTGATGGTGGTAAAGTAAGCTATTGCGGGTGAATAGGTGGGTTTGTGTGTGAAATGTCACCAGAATGATCTCATCCAACAGAGACAGCCTTGATGGTGGTAAGTAAGCTATTGCGGGTCAATAGGTGGGTTTTGTGTGTAGAAATGGTCACCAGAAGGATCTCATCCAACAGAAACACAGCCTTGATGGTGGTAAGTAAGCTATTGCGGTCAATAGGTGGGTTTGTGTGTAGAAATGGTCACCAGAAGGATCTCATCCAACAGAGACAGCCTTGATGGTGGTAAGTAAGCTATTGCGGTCAATAGGTGGGTTTGTGTGTAGAAATGGTCACCAGAAGGATCTCATCCAACAGAGACAGCCTTGATGGTGGTAAGTAAGCTATTGCGGGTGAATAGGTGGGTTTGTGTGTAGAAATGGTCACCAGAAGGATCTCATCCAACAGAGACCGCCCTTGATGGTGGAAAGTAAGCTATTGCGGTGAATAGGTGGGTTTGTGTGTAGAAATGGTCACCAGAAGGATCTCATCCAACAGAGACAGCCTTGATGGTGGTAAAGTAAGCTATTGCGGGTGAATAGGTGGGTTTGTGTGTAGAAATGGTCACCAGAAGGATCTCATCCAACAGAGACAGCCTTGATGGTGGTAAGTAAGCTATTGCGGTGAAATAGGTGGGTTTGTGTGTAGAAATGGTCACCAGAAGGATCTCATCCAACAGAGACAGACTTGATGGTGGTAAGTAAGCTATTGCGGTGAATAGGTGGGTTTGTGTGTAGAAATGGTCACCAGAAGGATCTCATCCAACAGAGACAGCCTTGATGGTGGTAAGTAAGCTATTGCGGTGAATAGGTGGGTTTGTGTGTAGAAATGGTCACCAGAATGATGTCATCCAACAGAGACAGCCTTGATGGTGGTAAGTAAGCTATTGCGGTGAATAGGTGGGTTTGTGTGTAGAAAATGGTCACCAGAAGGATCTCATCCAACAGAGACAGCCTTGATGGTGGTAAGTAAGCTATTGCGGTGAAATAGGTGGGTTTGTGTGTAGAAATGGTCACCAGAAGGATCTCATCCAACAGAGACAGCCTTGATGGTGGTAAGTAAGCTGTGCGGTGAATAGGTGGGTTTGTGTTTAGAAATGGTCACAGAAAGAAGGATATCATCCAAGAGTCCAGGTGGGGTGGAAAGTAGCTATTACGATAAGAATTGGTTTGTGTGTAAATGGTCACAGAAGGGTCTAGTAACGAAGCAGCAATAGCACGG
>WEDG01008891.1:0-37930 GCA_017591395.1 Schistocephalus solidus | reverse complement strand
GAAAATGAGGACCCCATTTAGAACTTTTGTTTACGATTAGTTAGATAGGACGTAATGAAATCGGTAAGGGGACTACGAAATCCTTAAGCTTCTAATTTTACTAAAAGTCTCCTATGAGGCACTTTATCGAAAGCCTAGACCCGTCACCGACGCAAGGCCTGCTGCGCTCTGTAACAATTATCCAGAGTCACCAGAAGGATGACAGGCAGCGGAGCTCCCACCCGAAGGCAGACGGATTAAGAAAAATAATGGCTCAAGAACGGAGACCTGAGATGCAACACTCACAACCAGCCCATAAATTGATTTCGCATTGCCAATGCACACGGCAATGCGAAATCAATTTCCGTGTTTGTCGTGAGTGGTGTAACTCAGGTCTGCGTTCTTGGTCTGGGTATTTCTTAATTTAAATCAATGATTGTATGAATTTACACTCTTGACGTTCTTACAGAGAAGATCTAAGTCGTGCGCCACCACTTTATTTGGAAGGCTTGATTTGGGCTCCGAACACGCTTAATTATGATATTTCACTTACGATTTATTGGCGACTTCTTTAATTTCACGTCGTACTCATACAGTTTAGAAATTAGAATTTATATTTGGATAGCAATGGAAAGGTACTCTCTAAACAAACTTTAATACCGAAATAAAGTTATGACACTGTGTGCAGATAAAATGTGCAAATACTTAATAATGTAGACAGAATAAGTCCTGCTAGGTCAACGGTTAGCGATGTTTGCTACCGTTACGGTGTAAGGTGCAGGGACAGTTAGAGGATCTACAGTATTCAGGGCAGAAAGCATGTTTCCTTTGAGAAAAAACACAAATAGAAGAATAATAAGAAAACTGAATATTATAAAGTAAAAATTTATACAAGGCGAGATAGCTAGAAACCTAATCAACGGCCCTGTCTTAGGAAGTAGTTCTGAGGCATCAGACTAATTGCGCGTAGAATCTAAAATAAATTATTTTTGCTTCTAAAGGAATTAAAAATTCATAATAGAACCTCAAATATTCATCATAAGACAAGAAAGACAGTCTTGAAAATTGAAAAATCAATAACCTTGTTTTGCGCAACTGAGCAGCTTACCGCTAAGGCGATTTGGTTTGGCCTCGGGGAGTTTTCCACGTTTTCGGGATTTTGGGATTTGTCAGTCGCTCAGTGTAAAATCACTCAATATGGGAAAAAAATCTAAGCAAGGAAAAGCTAGGAAGGATAAATTTTACTTTCTTGCGAAAGAGACTGGTTTGAGCTTTACACATTGTACAGCTTTCAGGTTATCGTTCGCGAGCTGCCTTCAAATTGATACAACTGAATCGTCGCTTCAACTTCCTTGGTTCATCTAAGGTTCTTATTGATCTTTGCGCTGCGCCTGGTGGCTGGATGCAAGTTGCAGCTAAGGAAATGCCAGTGAACAGCGTCATTATTGGCGTTGATCTTATGCCTATTATGCCTATTCCTAACTGCAAATCTATTGTGGCAGATATTACGACCGAAAAGTGTCGCCAGGTGCTTATCCATTTTATTCGTTATCTTTTAATAGTTGTTAAGGGCTGCACTACTTCACAACAAAGCTGATGTCGTTTTACATGATGGTGCACCGAACGTGGGCACTGCATGGACCATCGATGAATACAGTCAAGGTGCGTGTGTTATAACTTCTATTTTGGTCAGCCTCTTTATGTTTAAAGTCTTTTGCTCTTGCAACGGAATTTTTAAGAAATGGCGGATGGTTTATCACAAAAGTATTTCGAAGCCGCGATTACGAGCCACTAAAATGGGCCATCTCACAGTTCTTTCGCAAGGTGCGGGTGCTAAAACCGGAGGCATCACGCCTTGAGTCCGCTGAAATATTTTTGGTATGCCAAGGCTATCTTTTTCCTTCTCACATTGATCCAAAATTCTTGGACCCTAAACATGTATTCGGCGAAGTGGAGGTTGCGAAATCCCGCGATACTGTGGTTTCCTCTCTTCTACGCCGTTCGAATAAGAGAAAGCAAGTTCATTTTTATATATTTTTCCCATTTCGTCTCGAAACATTTGATTTCTTTCACCTTCCTGTTCAACTTTTGAAATGTCCAAATGTGTTTTGTTTGCCTATCGTGCTTAACCGATCGATTTTTTTCATTATTCGGAGCGAGTAACCGTGTTGTCCTAAAATTTCTGTAGAACTTTCACGTAGCTTGATACCGAGATAATAGGTCTTTCCTCACTTCGACATGAGATCTTGTCCAGTGCCTGCATGCCTATAGCTTTAAAATAGATCCATTAGGCCGAGTTGTTTGACCTATCACCCCGTTCTATAACTCGCACATACGTCCAGGCACCGTGCTCTCTCGATGACTTCACAAAAAACCATTCTTATTGTTAGTTTCCCTCTACCATTTTATGAAATTTCTATGTTTTCTATAGGAAGGCTGAAGGATATGATGACGAAAAACTATACAAAGAGACACCATTATCATCGTTCATGGCTTCAGATGATCCTTTGAAATGCCTCGCTTATTCATATAAGGTACGAAAGCCCGTTTTAAGGTATTCATGCAGTGTGAGCGTTTCTTTTTAACGATCTCTTTCATTAGGCTTTAAGGTTTGTTCTTACAATAACTATATCATGCCTCCAAGCAAGCGCACATTTTAGTTTGCATTCCTATCCCGTTAGAGTGGACTTGAAATCCGCGTAGCCCTGATTCTTTATAACGTCTGTTGTAAACTTTACTTTTTTAATGATGACAGTTCGTTGTAGCCAATTGAGTGCCAGCTGTTACATTGAGTATTCAATAATGCAGCCATATCATTTAGCCTGCGCTGTGAATACAGTTTTGCAAGGATTTAATATGGCGTCAATTTCTCCAGTGCCTCACCTAGAGGAAAATCATTCACAGCACGAAGTTTTTCAATGAATGTTTACTTTTTTTATACAGTGCAGTGCAAATCTCTTCAGTCATCCTTCACCCCTTTCTCACCTGAACTTTGTATAGATATCCTGTGACAGACCTGAACTTTTGGAACATCCGCTTACTCCGGCTTACATAAAAGATTCATTGGGTGACATACAAGTTCTTGGCAAGGCGGAAATTCGGTACGCGAGGACTTTTCTCTTCTTACATGTCCCTTGTAGTGCCATACTCACCTGGAGGAAAAAAATTCTTAAAGCGTTGGAGGTTGGCAGCGAAACTAAAGCTGGAATGTGAGTTTGACAGTTCTTCAGTTACAATCACTTCGTGGAAGTTAACACAGCTTTCACGTAATTTGTCCTGTGTGCTTAAACTAGGCAGTCTTAGTCAATCTTTGCTCATTTAGAGAGGAGCAAACCGCCGTAGAAGCAGATAAATCCAGTCAGGACGAGGAGGATGTTGACCGAGAAGTGGAACGTCTGCTCAAAGAAGAGCAACATGCAAATAAAAAGTTAGTCGTTTTTTGTGGAATTTTCTAAAATTCAACTTCATTCTTTGCTGTTTTGGGGTACAATAAACTACTACCTATGGTGTCCAGATTGTGTGTATCACTAAATAAACAAAACCCATTTTTCATGTTTCCACGTGGACTATTAACCCCCTCGTTCCCCAATCCTGTCGTCACGTTTGAGTTGAAGACGCTAATTTGCCAAAAAATCCTGGCTCGGAACCCAGGTACTGCAAACTTGGCCATCCTAGTCATCCTCACCTTAGTCGGTACTTCATCCTATATAAGTACTCTCACTTTACAGTTGCATGCAAGGTCTCTAGCCCGAATCTGAAGGCACAACGGGACGACCTCTCCCGCAACCAGATCGGTTAAAACCCATCGTACGGTATTGTATTTCAATTATTTGCGGCAGTGAATTTAAAAAATGACATTCATTTGCCCTCTTAATATACGTCTTTAGTAAATTTGTCTTTTTTACGCTCGATGCCATACATGTCATTTAAGCCTTCATCCCTTTCAGATCTGTAAAACCTTCATTAACCTGTAAATAGTCAATTGTGTTAACTCTTAGAACGTACATCTGTTTCTTGTTACAAGACCATTCTAAGGATCTGTATATTACCTAAGGCTTACATTTTTAGGATCCCAGTGATTTGATTTCACTCACCGGATATCGTTTGTAAAGATAACGAGATGACAAATCTTTTGTTTTCGAATATTGACTTAAATGTTCGCTGAGGTAGAACTTTCCTGAAAAGCCTTTATTCACAAACAATTTGCATATAATCTATTCTTCTACGTCGTGCATCGCCAACTCTTAACGACTTTGCGATCTTCAGTATAGCGTAGCGTGAATACCCAGGATGCCGATTCTTTCCCGTACTTCCGTCATACAACGTGGACTTTCGAATTTTGCTGAGGTACTTGAAATGAGAGTGGTTGAGCTTTCTGGCTTGAATTTTGCAGGCTGTCCATATCTTCACCCAATCCAGGATTTTTGTCAGGATGATGGCGCTAAATATCGTTTTCATGTAAGGGCTGCAACTATTCCAAACAGACTGCCGGTGCCGACCAAAGGCCTGGCTGATTTTGCAGATCCGATGGCGATTTCGTCGACGGTCTTGATATCTCTCATGCTGCAGCATGGCTTAAATGCGGAGAATTTCGGTCTGTTTTGGGACCTCTTGCCGCTTCAGCTTCATTATTTTTTGGGAGATGAAATCAATTGAGTTTTCTGGTTTGATTTGTGTAGACGGTCTGTATCACCGCCCCGTAAAGTAGTTTTCAGGAGTAACGCCGTGTAAATTTGGAGTTTTGCGCCAAGTCGTAGTCAGTAGCGGTTCCAGACAGACGCTTGCCCAGATCCTGGCTAGCTTTGGAATTCCGATGGACCACTTTTTCTCCTATTGTTGTTTTTTTGGAATGTTTCTGCCCATGTTGACAAATTTGTCCCAATATGTGAGGCGGGTTCCATTCATTGTGATCCTGGGCGGGTTGTACTCACTAGCTGGTGCCGGTTGCTACACGACCATCATCTCCGTGATGATGATCAGTCCAATGTTTGAGCAAAGAGATCGAGGCTCCGTCGCATGTCGTGGTTTGGGTGCATGTCCTTTGATGCGAGCCATCATTTCGGCGTAGAGTTGTCGTACCATCTGTTTGAAATGCTTTAGCCATCTGAATTCCAGCATAATTTCCCAGTCTATCGCGGTTGACAGTCACAGGCCTTTGCTAATTCTACGAAAGTTTGTTGACAAGCGGTGAAGACCGTGTCGATAGTTCCGCAGTTCCTTCGAAACTCGTGTTGACTTTCAGAGAGGTATTTGCTGCAGATGATAGCAGAGTGGTTTAGTAGAACGTTGATGGAGATTTTGCATGCGATGTTGAGGTGCGGGATGCCTCTGTGGGTATTCCAGAGCTGTGCGTTTCCTCTTCGCTTTTATATGTGGGGACATGGGTGGCATTCATAAAGTCCTGACGAGTTTGCCATTGTATTCACATCTCTTGAAGTAAATTTTTCTATGAGCCGAGGCTTCCATACTTGTAACGCTTACCTGGGAATACATTAACGCTGGGAACTTTGTCGATGGAATCTGGTGTTTAATTTTAATGGGTTCGTACACGGTTGAGATCTGTGATAGTTTCCATGTAAGACGGTTGTTGATGACTTTGCCAAATAATGCGAATTTTTCCATTGAGAACGCCTCTTACATACTCAACCCCATCCTCCCAAATTTAATATTCCCCCTTCGAGAGAGTTGTTCTATCGGAACATAGCAGCTCGCGATCTGTTTGGTTTTGTGGCTATAGAACGCCTTGATAGACGCTGAGAAGTTTCTCATTCAATGCAGTCTGCACATTCTCGAATCTCTTCTGTATTACTTCGTTCCCCTCTCTCAGTCGCCACTGGAACTAGCTTTTTCATAGGAAGGAGGTCGTTTTATTGGCCTTGGTTCTGTGATTAACGTAGTTCACGTGCAGCCTTCTCTTCTCTGAGCAGAGATTGCAGTTTTCCTCGTCGTTCTCACCAAACCACCTCTTGCGCTGACGTCATGCGAGACTGCTGACCTCCAGAGCAGTGAAGTTGATGACTGTGTTGTTTCTGTTAGTTTCAAGCAGGTGCGTTCGCCTACAGAGCTTGTATTCATTCCAGGATAAAATGCATGTCTTCATCATAAAGTAAACCGGCCTGTAGCATTCGCACAGTATTTTTTCTTAAATGTACCTTTTTGCGGTCGCTTTTACTAGGCAGCTTATCCGAGGATCTATAATTTTCCCTACCTGACCGTGTGCCCTCATGTCTGTGTTGAAACAGGCGTCTAAAGGTAATCCGAAAGGCCAAACGGAAGTTGGCAGAACGTGTTGTTCTCAAAATGGAACACCCTGGGGACCAGATTGAGCAGAACGATGCACACGAACTCTTTTCTCTTTCTACTGTGGGCGATTTGGATGAGTTGGAGAGACTTGAGCAGAAGGTGATTCAGGAAACTGGTCACAGCACCGCAGACTTGATGGCCCTTAAGGAGGAGCGAGCAATCCGCAAGGCAGCAAAGGAGAAGACTGAGGGTGATTTTCGACGAGCAGTGGAAGGTGGCGAGTACCTGCAGTTTGATCGTCACATCGAACATGACGCTGATTTGGGCGCCTTAGAGTCCACTAAACGTAAGCTCCTTCGTAAATGCTTAATTTTCCTTCATGCACTTTCTTTTTCTTTAAAACGACATGCTTATCCTTGCCTTTAATTCACTTATGTCGGAAGACAGTGATCTTTGATAGCTGATTGGAGCGTCAGAGTGATCGTAAGTCAGCGCTGACCGCGCTCTGCACGAGAGCGTACCGAGGATATATGAGCCAGATAAGGTTCCATTCTGCCCCATTCGGTCTTCGTTCATGAATCATCTAGTAAAGCCTACGAAAAAATCGTTATGTCGTCACACCGCTTTCTTTTGTACCATTTTAATAGGTGAATGACTTACCAAATAATTCTTATCGGTTACTTAAAAGTAAATGTTTGATTACTGCGCACCCATTTGTCGGCTACTCATGCGCTGGACTCGCGGCGGCATTAGGTGACATTGGAAAGCGCGTTAACGTCCGTCAAGTTCTAGGGTTCGTACAATCTGTAAACGAGCAAATGGGTAAGGCTGATCTTCTATATTTTCGAAGTGGTGAGACCAGTCGGTTTTATCCGGAAAGACGGTGTCTGTACGTTAGTTCAGCTGCGAGCTGTTCGCTGCATCCGTGGATCGCAGCTCGTGTACTGGCCTTCCGTGAAAGCTTACTACTACATACGTGGACCTCCAAGTCCGACAAATAAAGTCCAGGTTTTTCTAACGGTAATACCGCATGATGTTGGCAGGCTCTGACCTGGCAAATCGTTTTCCGCAACTCCAAACGGTATGTCCCCCATAAAGTAAAGCTTCACAGGTATCCCTTACCTCACGGATCACTGTCCCAGGTGTAGGACAGTCATGACTGGGAACCTCGTTTGCACCACATCTTCTCTACTCTCTGATCGTTAATCGCTTCCGAATTGCGATCTAGCTCGAACTACTTTTTGTTTGTACTTAATTAGTCTTCTGTTTCTACACACGATTGCTCGTGCGTTCCCGAAATCCTAAAGTTACTTCCAAGTCATGGGTTCACAGTGTACCGTAGAAGCAATATGACCGACAGCGGTTCTTTGGTTTCATATTCTGTTGGGAAGCATATTTGAGCTGCATTTTACGTGCTCCCTAGACGGGGTAGCTGATCCCTGCAACAGGCTTTGGACACATCCTGCTTAAAAATGTCTTGACTATCATAAAGGGCAGGATGACCAACTTACGACGAACCCAATACCCCAGCGTGATGTTAGATAAAGTGGCTTTCCGATTTGTAAGGCAGTTGATACTCTGAAATAACCTTTTTGATGACATCTAATGGTGGCCGCCAGCTTTGTCACAAATTTATACTCTTAATAGTTTCCTTCACCTTTGGGTTGCATGAAGACTCGGGAACTTTTACTGCGAAACTCGTACGCTAAAAATAAGGGTTTTGCTCTGGCGTTTATTTCGACAAAAAGTTGCAACGAGTAAGACTGCAATTACGTTGGAGAACCTGAGTGGAGATTGCAGACCCTCCTGCGGAAACACAAATCGGCAGCGCGGAGACTAGGCCCAAAATCCCAGCCTGCAACGCACGTGGCCATATTTTCGATCTTCAGGGAGCCGCCATCGTAGGCCGGGGCAACTCAAAGATGGAACGGCTAATGCTTGAGGCGCGGTATTCAGATGTCAATTCCATTAAGAGGCATCTTTACCTTCCTGTAGCTTATAAAGTCTTGCGCCACTACGCACGCAAAGCTCAGCACAAGTTGTTTACTCAGAACTCAAGATAGCCGCACATAAACAGCCCGAAAGCGAGCCCACCCGGCGAAGAACAACAACCGCCTGACCGAATAACACCGAAAGAAGGCTCAACGCCCCCCCTCCCCCATCGCGAGCTCATAAGGCTAGACTGCCCTCCAAACATGCGCCAAAGGGCAAAGGCAGTGAACAACAAAAGATCGATAAGCCCGAGGCCGACACAGAACATAGCATGCCACTTCCAGTTCTGTTCGATTATCCGCAGCTGTGAGCCGACCAAGCTCTGCGAAACGTCAGCATACTAATAAAATTGTTCCAGTGAACCCACCTTATTTCTCAAATCATCAACCCAGAGCTTTTAGTTTTGCCAATTTGAGAAAATTATTTTGTCCAACAATATTCCCCGCCCTTTCAGATTTAATGGCTCGCATAATGCTCCCGACTAGTCAGTGAATGCAGTATATAAAAACAGTTTGACAGTCGATTTCGTCGAAGTCCATCATGTACCCCACAGCAAGGTAATGCAGGGATGGTGACTTGTGCGTGATTTAGTCTATAGTGGTAGTAGCGTTGCGTTGTGTCTACCACACTCTCCTCCCCCATGTGAACTGGGTGTCATGACTTAATTAAGAAAACCGGAAGTGGAAGAGGACGCAGGGGGCTGGCATGGCGAAAACATGCCCCTCCCCCCTCCCCACCTAAGCCTGCCACCATACTGACTCGGATCCCACGGCGTGGGAGTGCCATAGAGGCCACATTAAGAAGGAGCCATTGCAGCCCGACTCTCAGCCCACCAGTCAGCCACTCCGCATTAGGGTGACTACGGGTCCGAGTTATACCGTCAGTCGGCAACCTTTTAGCGCGCCGTAGCAGTCTCAGGCTCGGATCATGTAGAAGATGACTCACATGGAGAAGGATCCGAAGAACACGTTCCTTTCTTACGTGAAAGATTGCTAGTTTGTGCATGTAATGTGGGGTCTTGGACGCGCTCATTTGTAGTGTAAGTGCTGGTCAGGGAACGTGTGATCATGTGGAATGGCCGACGGTGTTCTAACGCAGGTTTTCATGGAGGCGCATTTGGCTGAATAGACCCATTCGATAACTGAATGTGTGTGGGCGGTTGAGGCAGGTGCAGTGCGAGTATGTTGGAGCTCCTGGCGCTGGTTCTCCAGCCTCTGTGCAATGGATTCGCAAGTGCTTGATCCAGCCGATGTGTGATTTGCATATGCGATCGCAATGGGGACAGGCTTGGATCGAGTCCCCATTGCGAGTGGTGGTGAGAGTAGTGGCTGATGAGGGATTGGGATTCATCTCACCTGTGGTGGAAGTTGGAGGCGTGATAGTGTTGGTGGTCTTCGTCGTTACCCCGGGGGTTGTGGTTGAGATGATGGAGGTGACGGTGGTCAATGGCGTCGAGGTTTCAGGAGTATGATCACCAATGGCGGGAGTGTTCGTCTTCGTAGACTCCGTGGGGGTTGTGGTAGGCATGACGATAGGGGCGTTTGTGGGGGCGGCAGTTGGGGTTGTCGGTGCAGTGGGGGCGTTATCATCTGGAGCCTGAAATTCTTCCAGTCGCTGGAACAATTGATTGCTGAAATCGAATCAGTGTATACCAAACTCATGGTGGAAACAGCATTCATGCCGAATTTCTGGAAGCTCATAGTTTCGCCCTTGTTTTCAGTTTGTACACGTAACTTTGAATTGAGGTTTTTATTAGCTCCGGTGCAGAAATCTAATCGAATGACGGGTTTATCCCTTCCGTTTGAAGGTATTCTTGGGCATGCATGTCACTATTTGCCGTCTCTATATACCAATAGGTGTCGATATTTTTTAATAAGTTCTTATTTGCATAATACTCATTTACTGAGCACTCTTCTTTGATTACTAATTGTCACCCCTATTTACAAGCATGCAACAATATAGATGCCCGGTGTTCTCTCTTGTTTTTTTATTTAACAGCCACAAATATCCACGATCGAGATGATATTTACCTGAGCTCCAGTGACGACGACGGTGTGGACCTTTATGATGACGAGGACAAGGCATCTCCCCCAGACGCTGACGAACGCCTTGTGTTCGGTAGTGACGACGTAGGTGATCTCGATGAAGAGGATGCGGAAGCATTCGACTCCGAGGGAGATGATGATACTGCCAGTATTGAAGCCGGAAAAAAATCGCTTCTTGTTGATCTTGATCCGGCAGATGAGGAAACAAAGAAAAAACGCAAGATCAGCTCATGGTGCAATTCTTCAGAAATCAAGGTTTGTGCTCACACTTCATTCGTATCCTGACGTCTGGCACCATGCGCTAAAACTCATGAGACATGATAAAATCCACAGTTAGCTCTGAATGCTTCATAAGCCCTTGAAACCTGAGGTTTGCACGTCGTCATTGCTTTTAGGAGTGTAGACGCAGGTACTTGGTGGCAAACTCCTTCCTGATGATTGAAATACTCGTTGTCATGCGACAGCCGTTGATATCCTGCGAGAATGAAGACACGTCTCTTTTCGTGTGTTTGATGGTGAAGGCGACTCGCTCAACTTCCAGTCCGGGCATGTTCTGCACCCAGCTTGTTCACTGCGGACGAAGTGGTCAAACTCACGGAAAATTGTACGACTTTGATATTTGACTATGCTTCGAGGCATTTGTACCGGGATAGCCATCCAGACGAGTCTGGGCGACCTGTTGCGATCTACGTAGGACCTTTTTAGATGCCACTGAAACTAATAGCTTCACGAAAGTATTTGTCAGACCACCAATCATAGACGTTTGCTGGGGTGTTGCTGCCGTAGGAAGCCCAGCCACGAATAAGACCCAGGCGCTTGGCGGAAGCTATGTAGAAGTGTTCACTAGGCTTATTGATATGCTTGATTGGGCCGAAATCTATGAACGTGGAAAAGCTTACCGCGGACTTCAATATATTTTGCATGGGCGTACCACCGTAACTTGTAAACAGATGCCCTTCCCCAGCGAACACAGCAGAGCACACGAACTTGCTACCATTTGTTTACCATTCTAAATAGCCTTTCTTTCTATAAGTTGCATTGTCCACCATGGACTGCAGGGTTTTCATAATAATGATTTAATTTTTGAGCTCATGTTTTTATCCCTTTAACATACCTTCTTATTTGATCTAGGTGAGCAGTTACGCTATTTGTTTTTCGTATTAAGGCGTTTAGGATTAGGATCGAAATGTAGAGTTTGCGTCTGGATTGTGCGGATAGGGTTATAATTTGGATTCCTTTTAATCTTCGTTTTTGCTGGTTTTATTTACGGACGTCCTGCTCACTGATCTTATCTCCCATCACATTTACTTATAGGACCTCCTAAATGTGGACGCTTCGGACGCCGAGACGGACTCAGACACTGAGCATTTTTCGAAAAAGGCTAAAAAGTCTGAGTTAGTCAAGACTCCGACGAAAGAAAAGAGGGTCACTTTCGCAGATATAGGTGCCTCTAGCTCTGAACCGTCCCTCATTCCGACTCCTGGTAAGTAACCTTTCAAGTGTAGTATTCCAGACTTTCTGCAGTCAAGATCGCGAAGTTGGCGTTAATTCAAACTTCTAAATCGCTTGGCCGACCTCATTAAAAGTCTGTTTTTTTATGAAATTTTAACAATCATTTTGACCGATTTGAATAATTCAGTCGATACACTTAAAAAAAAACTCAGCAGCCTACGTATGATTTTACCCCATGACATCAAGAACAAGGTTTGGGCACAGCCAACGCTGAACTACGGGGCCACGACCGGTAGCCGTGGATATAATCCGATCGGATTAGAGCTTTGGCCGTTCTCAAGTCTTATAGTTACTTTCAATCCCATGGAGGCCGCCGAGTTGTTCACGAATGGGGGAAGTGAAAAGTTGATAGTACATAAAATGTGCAAAAGGTTGTCGCTTCTAGATGGCCAAAAATGTTGTGTGTCCCAAAGAGTTTTGTGTTGTCTGTTGCCCCTCAAATTTTTCTTACCTCTGCCACTTAGCCTCCTCAGATGGGACAGAAAACAAAAGGGCGGCGAAGAAGCAAAAGAAATTGCGGCGTCCCCTAACTGCAGAGGAGAAGGCCTTGGCTGTACGCCTTGTCCAGTCCGCAAAGAGTCGCCGCGACCTGCTCGAATGGAATTTCCATCGTTTCCGATTCTTCGAGGATCCTTCTTCCCTGCCAGACTGGTTTGTCGGGGATGAGAAGAAGCACATGCGCAAACCCCTGCCTCTTACACAGGTGACCTGCTCATGCATTTGGGCGAACTTTCTGTTTCGAATGATTTTTCTTAAATATGTGCCCGAATATTTGGTATAAGCTCTGTGTGGGGTAACTTTATAACAACGAGAACATGTTGTGGGACAATCTCTGTGCAGTATACGGCCCTCACAGCCAATGACACAATTGCTATCTCTGTAAACGTTACCGTCCTGTTTTCTGACTTGTGTGACGAGCCAGTTCGATCTTCTGTGACTGTTTGCATTTGCTTGTCCCCATAATCGGGAACTTCAATAATTGCAGCACTTATTTTGACAACATATGCTAAGAGTCTTGTAGCTTACGTTTTGTTCGCATGCCTCTTGCCAATGACCCCAATGTTTACATTTTTTACGAGGATACTGGAAACGTTTACCAATTGTTGTGGTTAAAGCCTAAACCCTCTGTTGTGGAAATCCTCTTATTCGATCTCTAGTCTCAGTCATTAATGTCCTTTTGATATCCCTGCGGTAACTTGAACTCGGCATCACAGTTCCTCTCTCTCAGCCGTGGTATTATGATTATCTACTCCCGAAAAATGGACTCTACGTTTCTGTCATAGCGATTTTAGGCCTTTCATTTAGGCCCGAGCACTTTTTTGGAATCAGCCTATTAGAACCTGCGTATACAGCATAAGCTACACCGGTTGTAAGAGTTTCACTTTGTTTTAGTGTAATCTAGCATACGTTTAGAAGAATAAAAGGCAGCTTCTCTGCCGTGGCAAATTACCAGGTGCTTTCATATCCTTGTGCGATGCCCCCTCCGCATCCCCTATGTTCTTCGTGCAAAACGCTGCTTTTATCTAATAAATCTGTGATTATGTCTGCTTAAGCCGACATCAACGATATTGATGACCGTTCTCTCTCTGTGACAGTGACGGATCTAGTAAGTATAACCTGTTTCTCCAGCTGTGAGGACCGAAGAGCCACTCCAACCTCATGGTGCCTTTGTATTTAGGACAGTGGCAGGTATCAGAAAACACGTATAAATCACCTGTTCTTGCTGCGTGGCAGCGAGTAGCCGGCTTTTGCATGCTACACTTTAAAGATCGTTGTCAGAAAAGTGTAGATGTTATCCTTCAGTTTCGTAAAGCTTAGCATCCACAGCCTTAGACGAGGACTGTTTAGGTGGTTGCCTGATAGACGCCGATGTTTTTGGCTATGCAGGTATCGAATGTGGTCTAGATTTGACCTTCTGACAATAATCTGGTCTAATTTTTAAAAACTAGCTGATACTCACGAAAAGTATCTTCCACTCAAAGATGCGACTCAGGGATACCGTAAGTTTGGACAAACTGGCCGACTTAGCAACCTCGCTAACCCCATCCTACATTTTAATGGTCGTCCTAGCTGGCAACGTAACGGCGATATTGTCAGAGTAGCCGTGGTCTGTCGGCGGGCGGTCTACCACAAATTATACGCCATTAAAAGTGCATTCAACCCACGCAGTATAACATAGTGGTTATTCTTTTCTCATCCAACTGCTCATGTTCCCGCATCCTGTCTAGGATGAGAAGAAATCCGAACGACCTGTCATAGGCAAGACCCTCAAGAAGGCCGAGGAAGCGAAAGCACGAAAGAAAATGCGACTGGCCAAACGGTTGAAGAAGGTGCGAAAGCGTGCCGAAAACCTTCCAGATGATCTTACAGAACGGGAGACCTGGAGTAAAATCAAGACGTGAGTTGCTTGCATTTCCCTTATGCTCATGCCCCCTCCCCTTGTACTGCTCTTAAGTCAGTACTCTCCGTCGCTACCATTGACCTATTCGTTTGTTATTTTACGTACGATGCCGCTTTATAGTGCAGCCAAAGACAAGGGAGACTGTACTGGACATTTTAGGCTCATTAGGCCTCATCGGCCAGTCATACCCAACCCCAGGTGGTGCCCCACCCGAGGCTCATGAACCAGAAATGGCCATTCCAGTCTCCTTTGTCTTTGTCGGCATTTTTAATCGGCTTCCACTACTAGCCGCTGTGCAGCTACTGGCGGGGCTCGAGAATAAGCCCCAAGGCAGAACGGCACGAGTGATTTCCGTTACCGATCAGTGAGCGTTCATTAACGAATTTACGTACGATGCCAGAAGGCTAAGGCACAATCAGAGATTTAGTATCAGTATCAGTATATTTGAAGGAGATGTTGGTGAGTCACCTTTGAATTCCCTATTTGTACCTGCGAGTTGAGGTATCAAAAAAAAATAGTATCTCGATATGTTGGCGACGCCAACATAGTGGAACATAGTGGAAAAAGAGCAGACAGTAAAGAAAACTCCCGTTGATATTTAGGATAAAAAACTGTCGCCCTTGGGGGGGGGTCCAACGGGGGGCATTGCGGAGGTCACATGAATCAGCCAGATGCTCCCTTGCTGATTTCAGAGTCCGTTGAGGGATTTCAAAGGCGGAAATATATGCCCAGATCATCCTCGGTCCATTGCGGTTCGAACCAAGGGAGAACGTTCATACACCTCATGGACGACGGCCGACAGTTCCAGCTGATGCGAACACTCACGGTGTCACCAAGGTGTGCAAATAATTAAGCAGCGAAGACCTCGAGGACCCCAGCATGGGAATTATGGGAGTGCAAGACCTCAAACGAAAATAACAAACAAATAAATGTTACTCAAATGTAGCTAATAGTATCATAAATACCTTATTTGCTGACGTCACTCTTGCAGCTTTCAGTTCGTGTTGTAGCTCGAACCATTGTATCGATCTAACTTTCGCTTAAAAACCTCCAAGGAGTCTGACATAACGACATCCAAAGGAAGACTATTCCAAGCTTCAACTACTCTTTTGGAGAAGAAGTACTTCCGAGTGTCTAGCCATGCTCCAGTCACACGTAATTTGAGAGTATGACCTCTCAAGTTCGTTGTTGTTGCTAACTGGAAGAAATCACCTGGGACGAGACAACAGTCCTGGACGCGTAGTATGCAGAATGTTAGTATCAGGTCCCCCCGAAGCTGTCTATAGCGCAAGGGAAAGAGGTTGAGATTCGACAGCTGTGTTTCATAAGGCTGTGAGCCATGTCCAAGGACAAGTTTTGTTGCTCGCCTTTGGACCTTTTCGAGGATGTTGATGTCCTTCGCCGCCCAGGCTCTCCAAGCTTATATAGCGGACTCCAACTGTGGCCGCACGAATGTTCCGAAGACTTGAGCGAAGCAGTCTGTAGTGAAGGCTGCAAAAGCTCCTTTAACGAGGTACAGAATCGACATGGCTGACTTCGCTACCTTTGCGCAATGTAGGGAGGGTTTAAGCGAGGACGTGATCCAGACTCCCAGGTCCGTTTGGGCACCCTATTCTTTCAATGGAATGCAATTCAGACTGTAAACCGCACGGTTCGAAGGATTGCTTTTCCCGACTCGTATGATGTTGCACTTGGTCTCGTTAAACGGCAAGAGCCAGTCATTTGACTTTTTCTGGAGTCGATTTAAGTTTGCCTGCAAGTTCTCTTCGTCAGCCGCAGTTTGAATGACGCGCCAAAGTTTGAGATCATCGGCAAACCGGGCAATATCGCAGTCCAGTTCGTTGGCACAATCGTTGATGTAGACAATGAACAAAATAGGGCCGAGAACAGAGCCTTGGGGAACACCACTCTCAAACTCAACCTTGGTCGACTGTTTGTCGCTGATATGGACAGTTTGTGAGCGACCAGCGAAGAAGTTTTCTATCCATGTCAGATGTCTACCTCTTACGCCTATGCGGTTGAGTTTATAAAGAAGGCGGTGGTGCAGTACGCTATCAAAAGCCTTTTTGAAGTCGATATAGACTTCATGCACCGTATTTCCTCTATCGACCGCTTCAGTCCAACGTTCTAAACAGTAGAGTAAATTTGTTACGCAGGATCTACCTCTACGGAAATCGTGCTGGACATCGAATAGCAGATTGTTATGTTCTAGGAACTGCATAAGTTGTTACTCAATTATTTTTTCCATGATTTTGCAGCTAACTGAAGTTAGGCTGACCGGTCGATAATTGTTTGCAGAGACCCGGCTTCCACCCTTATAAAGCGGCGTAATAGATGCGGATTTCCAGCCGGCTGGTAGACTTCCGGTCTGGAAGGATGTTTGGAAAAGCGTAGAGAGTGGTTTTGCCAACTCTCTCGTGATCTCTTTCAACAGCTTTGCAGGTACTTCATCGGGACCCGGTGATTTAGATTCCTTTAACCCCAAAAGTTCTTTGAGGACAGTAGTCTCGGTGAAATGAACAGTCTTGACTATTGTATCCACTTCGAAGCCGTCGGTAGGGTAATCGTATCTCGTTTCCTTTGTGAAAACAGACTAGAAAAATTCCGAAAGATTATCAGCCTTCGCACCGTCTTCAGTAAGGTCTATGCCCTCGGCGGTCCTCAGCAGGGGTATCGGATCCTTGTTCCGTGTATTCTGCCTGAGGTAACCGTAAAACAGTTTCGGGTTCACGGTGGCCCGGTTCAGCAGGTCCACTTCATTATAATTTCCTCTTCCGTTGCCTTATTCATCTGAGGTCCTCTCCTTATTTTTTTCCTTGCGGTGACATCCTGCAATGGGGATAAAAAATTTACATTCACCTTGCCTTCAAACTAATTATCCTGTATTTTCGGTGGCACATTTTCTTTGTTCTTTGTTTATTTCGTTCTATTACTCTCCTATTTTTCCAGCCATGTGACACATAATCTACTACTACTTTTGTGTCGCATTCAAATATCTATACCCTTAAATTACGTAAACTTTTTTCCTTTACTATACTTCCCCTTTTTTAACAATAAAAATTGCATATGCAAATCCGTGAATCTGTCCGTCGGTTAATACTTCGCATTCTTTTAATTATACTTCATTTTTTTGTTTTCCTTATTCCACTTACACATAAACTGCCGTCGATTACCTAGACAAAAAGTTCTACTTATTATACTTTTTACAGCACATGTAACATACGTGATTTAATTCATTTTACTAATCTTACCCTTGTTCCGCTTCCCTTTTGTGCATTTGCCTTGCTTCTGGCTGTCTGAATTAGCGATCTAATTCGGCAGCTTCAATTTAAATGCCTTCAATTAAAGTGCGCATTTGCTACCTTCTTATTATTGGCTCCGATTTCATCTGATCAGTTTGCTTTCATTTTCAACCAATGGGGACCGTCAATTATACACATGCGTTTTCATGTTGAGCGGGTTATTTTCACCTCATTTGAACTTCATGTTTATTTATAAATTTTCACTTTCAGATTACCGTTTTGACTGTCGTTTTTGTTGTTATTCTGCCCCACCCATAAAACCCCTATTACCATGGTTCCCGTCAGACACGCTCTCGGGTTTATTCATTTTTTCTGGGACCCGCTTATTGTGCTTCCACCGTGACTTCTTTTCAACCTCTCTGTGTTCGTGCGTGGCCTTCCTTCTGAACGCTCCTGTCGTTTTTACCGTCTTTTTGCAGAATGTACAAGAACGCGGGCCTTCTGAATAAGAAGCGTCGTCCAGTGCACCGCATTGTGAACACGAAGGCCGGCAGTCGGGGTCAGGCACCGCCTCCACGAGGCGCGAAGATCAAACTGGTGGACAGGCGAATGAAATCAGACCTGCGCGGTACGATGAAAAATGCCAAGCGTGGCCGTGCTGGCGGCAAAAGAGGCAAAGCGGCTGGTAGAGGCAAAGCGGCCGGTAGAGGCAGATCTCGCGGAAGCCGCTAGTCTGACCCAGCTAAATTATTTTGTCCTCACTCTGTACATACTATGGATTTATCGCCTCCTCCTTCTACCACTGTCTGTACATGGTTTAAATGTGCCTTTTCTCTGATTATAAACATATCTTGTTCGGAGAAACAGCCTATGGTGCATCTGTTGACCAAGCAAGCTTGATGGCACTGACGGCAGTTTGAGCGTCTAGTTCGTCGACGTCCGCCGCATGCTCCAAAGCAGATTGAAAGCAAGCGCGTTGATTTGCGCGTGAATTAGAGTATAATGAGAGTGGACTTGCGCTGCATATACCGCACTCACTCCACCTGTGCCCGTTGTCATGACCAAGTCAAGAACACCGAAGGCAGGAGAAGCCGCAGATGGCTGACACAGCTAGAGCTGCCCATTAAGAAGGAGCCATTGCAGCGTGACTCTCAATCCGCCAGTCAGCTACTTTACACAAACCCAAACTGGGATAGTCGCGCGGTCCGAGTTATCCCTTCAGTTTTAAACATTCCAAACAATGGCTTTTAGCGCACTGTGATGGCTTCAAGAGCGTCGGGTTGTTTATAGCGAGGGAGATGCGCTGCGCCGTCTACCTCACTCTCTATTCCCATCTCCGGGCCCAGCAACCGTCCGAGCCGGTTAGTGGACTGTTGCGGGGAATGGGTGCAGCTGCTGACATATCTAATTACCTCGTCTGAGCGTACTACGTACACGACCTGGTTCCCGAAACACAAGCCCCAGGATTGCACACAAAAGGGGATTGAGTCGCTCACATTTGAGCGTGTCAGAGGCCACGTTGATAGGGAGATATCGCAGCCTGAATCTTAGACCACCAGTCAGCCACTCCACACAAACACACCTTGAACTGATTGCGAAGTCTGACTTCATCGTCAGTTGGCAACCTTCCAAGTTACGGCGCTTTGCGTACCGTGATATTCGAATGCTCGAATCACTCATGCAGCGGGGAGCCACGTGGAGGAACCGGGGATCATACTTCCCTCTCACGTGAGAGGTGCTGGTTGCAGACATGTATTGTGTGGTTTTGGATGTGGTCATGTAGGCGCTGCTGCAGAGAGGTACGGTAATGTGGTATAACCGAAGGGGTTCTATCGCTGCTTTCCATGGAGGCATATGTGGCCTGTTGAGGCAGGTGTATGTTACTGCTCCTGGAATTGTTTCGCCAGTTACTTTACGATGGATTCGCACGTGACCGACCGGGGTGATGCGCATGTGCGGCTACAAAACGAGAAGAATAGGTTGACTGTAGAGTTGATTACGGTGGTGGGATAATACTGGTGATTGCGCTAGTGGATGGTGAATTGTTAGTGATGAGGATGGGAGAGTTGTCGGGTGTGCAGGATATGTTTGGAGTGACAGTTTTGCGGTGAGGTCCGCCGTCGTGGATGCCCATGTGATAGTAGGGGCGTTCGGGTGTATAAAAGTTGGTTGTTAAGTTGTTGCTGCATTGCTTCTGAAAATGTTCGACGGGAACCGGCACTTAATACTGTGGACACTGACGCATCTACTCCCGCAAGCATTCCAGGACTTCAAGGCTGAAGCCGACAAGTCTTGGATACTCCTTCAGGGCTCTGTCTAAGTAAAAGCGCCGATAAAATCTCACGCCTCCTACTTATTCGTCTGGTCCTACATCGTAAACGGGGCTTCTGTCAGAGCCGCGATGCGGATTCCGCAAACAGCGAGGTAACTGCAAGAGCAGTGCCAGGAAATGAGAATTGCCATCTTCACAGTGTTTGTTGGTCCTACAAAGGTCTTCGGCATGGTGAACTCCAGAAAGTTTCGCGCACATCGTGGGCCACTTCCACTACCGCATTCATGCGCACTCTGTTGACAACGTATCGACCGTGGATGCATTAGCAATGTCGAACGGGACGGAGCCGGATTGCTTACACGCAGTTTTATTGTGCGCTTCATTCTAAATCGGTATCAAGTAGGGGACTTGTGGGTGACATTTTAGAACTCAAGGCAAGCACGCCTTTGTAAGTCTAAGGCCGAAACCCACAGTCTTCTAATTCCCGGTTACTGGGCTCAACGCCCCACAGACGCAGATGTGTGTCGGAGCGTGGACTGCTTTCCTGTGTATGCAAAAGCTCTGGTCTGACCGTTGACATCACCAGGACAGTGCTCCGGCATCAAACCGGTACAAGCTGATCAATGTAAGCGGTCACCGGGGACTACTTTAGAAAAATACTCTGAATCTCACCCCGTACCCCCTAATTGACTCGTATCCTCGTCGTAACTGCAAGGCTAGATGTATTTCAACTTCGGTTGCGTGACGAGGAGCAAGTTGTGAGGATTTCTGATGAACGGCTTCTAAAGCGTACATTCTGCCACCGTGCCAGCAAACAAGGGGCGCAGAATCGGTGGTATGAGGACACTGGTAGCTTCCCTCGTATGCTTCGGAATTAACCAGGACTCCTGGGGAGGTTGCAAAAATGATCAGAAGGCATGCCGAACCACATGGAGAACATGCTACTGCAGCATCGATTTAAAGTTTATTCGGGAGTAAGAGGAGAAACACAAAAAAGTGAAAATGGAACATCGAATAACAACGATGTCAATGTCTTACTATTTTGCACACGTCTTAACTGCGGAAACGCATTGAACTTGACTGTGATGACAGTTCAACCGTTGATTTCGACGAAGTCCACCATATGCTCCACACCAGGTGGTGCAGGGACGGTGACTTGCGCGTGAATTAGTTTTAAGTGATAGTCGCCATGCGCTACAGCTACCGCACTCTCCTCCTCCCCCACCTGAGTCCGGTATCAAGACTGAGTCAAGAAGACCGGAGATGGGAGAGGGCGCAGGTGGCTGGCACGGCCGGAGCCACCCCTGGGTGTACCACCACCCCTGACTCAGATCCCTCGGACTGGGAGTGCCATAAAGGCCACATTAAGAAGGAGCCATTGCAGCCTGACTCTCAGTCCGCCAGTCAGCCACTCCACACAAAACACACATTGGACTGACCAAGCGGTCCGAGTTATCCCGTCAGTTGGCAACCTTCCAAGCCACGGCTTTTAGCGCACTGTGATAGTTTTAAGCGCGTCAGATTGTTTATAGTGAGGAACATGCGCTGAGCTGTTGACCTCACTCTCTCCCCAACCCCCACCATCAGACACTGTCCGAGCCGGTCAGTTGCCTGATGTGGGAGTGGGCGCATTGGCTGACGGATCGGCGTACGCGTCTTCGCGCGCCACAGCAGGACCTGCCCCCCATAACGCACACACCAGGATTCAATAACTCAGGGGATTTGGAGCAGCCATCGCCGTCTGACTCCCAGTCCATTGATCAGTCACTCGACACACACAGCACATACACTGAGCCGACGGCGTGGTCTGGTGGAAGCGTCAGATTGGCAGACTTCCCTCTGGTTAATGGTGATTGTGAGGGTGTTGTCGATGTATTGGTGTAGGTAGTGTGCGCTGATGTAGCTTAGCCTCCGGTGGTTTACCAGAGGTTGTCGTGGAGGCGCATGTGTCCTAATAGGCCCATGCGGTGTGCAAATGTGCGGGAGCAGTGAGGGCAGTGAAGGCGGGCGCGTCGACTGTATGTCGGAGCCCCAGGCACTGGTTCACCAGCCTCCGTGCGATGGATTCGCAGGTGACCGACCAGGCCGATGCGTGAGTTGAAGTTGCGGGTGTATTGTGGGCAGGAGAAATCGGTTTGGGCTTGGGGGATGTCAGTCATGGAAGTGGGGGTGGCAGGGGCGGTAAGAATGGCTGGAGCGGAGAGTGTGCATGATGTATCGGTGTTGTCGGCATTGCAGTGAATTCCGCTGTCATGGATGTGCATGTGACTGAATAGGCCCATGCGATGCGTGAATGCGCTAGGACAGTGAGGGCAGTGGAAGCGACGATCTCTGCTGTGTGTTGGTGCTCGAGGCACTGGTTAACCAGTTTCTGTACGATTGATTCGCAAGTGACCAACCAGGCCGATGCATGAGGTGAATGTGCGGTCGCATTGAGTACAGCTTAGGAGAGATTCCCCATCGCTGATGGTGGTGGTTGTGGTATTGAAGGCGAAGGCGGTGGTGGGTGTAACAGGCGATGAGTATATGGATGTGATCTCTATGATGGTGGGAGTAATGGAATTGATGCCAGGAGTGAGGGTGGGGGAGTCAGAAGGAGAATTGGCAGAATTTGACGTAGAAATTGGAATTGTCGGATTGTTGGTGCATTGCATCCGAAGATGTCCAACCAGGCCGATTCGCGCGCGGAAGATGCGTTGACAGCGCGGGCATGCTGGTAATGCATGGGCATTGGCGGTGTTCGTCCGGGGCTCTTGTGACCTTAGTGCCGCTATTTTGGCCTTGGCGGCGGCCATGCGGTTGGCCTCATAGATTGTTGAACCAGTCTTCGCGGATCTTCTCCTTGCCGTTCTATCCTGGGCGAGGTCCTCCCAGGTCGCCGAGTTGATTCGCAGTTGCTTCAGTGATTTCTTCAAAGTGTCCTTGTAGCACCTCCCTGTCCGTGAGCACCAATAGCGACATCTCCGTAGAAAATTCGTTTGGGTAGTCGCTCGTCGTCCACTCTAACCAGGTGGCCGTTCCATCGCAGTTGCACTTGCCTCAGCATGGCGTGTATTTTGAGGATTCCGGTTCGTTCCAGGACTTCCGTATCCGGGATCCTGTCATGCCATTTCAGTTTCAGTATTCTTCGGAGGCAGCTGAGATGAAAGTGATTAAGCTTACTGGCTTGGTTCGAGTAGACGGTTCAGGTCTCCGCTTCGCAATGGAGTGTCGTCAAGACGACGGCCTTGTACATCTTTAGTTTGGTGTTCAGGTGAATAACGAAGCGATTCCACACGGAGGCCTACAGCCGGCCGAAGGCCTGCCTAGCTTGGAAAATCCGTTGGGCAACCTCGTAATCGATTCTCATGTTGCGTGACAGCCAAATTTCTGCATGACTTTCCACAGTCCGTCGCGATTCACCGTGTTAAAGGCTTACGTCAGATCCACGAAGGAAGGGTATAGGTGAGTTCGCATCTCCTGGCACTTCTCTTGTAGCTGGCGGGCGGCAAAGATTATATCGGTTGTTCAGCGGTGTCAGCGGAAGCCACATTGGCTTTCCGGGAGCAGGCCCTGCTCTAGATGACCGTTCAGACGATTGAGAAGGATACGGGCGATGATCTTCCCGGCGATGTTGAGCGACGAGAAGCCTCTGTGATTATCACAGAGATGCCGGTTCCCCTTACGTTTGTAGAGATGGACGATGGTCGCGTCTTTGAAATCCTGAGGAACTTGTCCTTGGCACCACATCTCCTGGAAGAGTGTTGTGAGCTCTGCCATCAGCCGGGGCCTACCGTGCTTGTAGACTTCCGGTGGGATTGCGTCGGATCCCGGTGCTTTACCGCTGGAAATCTACTGCACGGCCCAGAAGGTTTCTGGTAGGGAAGGTGGCAGATCCAGGTCATTGTTCGTATCCAATTGAGAGAGCCGGTCAATGGCAGCATCGGAGATGGCTGATGAGCAATTAAGGACACTTCTGAAGTGCTCGGCCCAGTGCTTCAGAATTTTCGTTTCTCTGTCAGCAGTGTTTTGCCGTCAGAGCTGAGCAGCGGTGGGGTCCCCTTGATAAACTGGCCGTACATGGCATTGATGGCTTTGAAAAAGTTTTTCATTTCATTGCGGTCCGCATACTCCTGGATTTCCTCAGCCTTTCGGATCATCCAGGCATCCTGCATCTCCCGTAGCCGTTGTTGTACAAGGCGCCGGCATCTGAAAAAGGCTGCTTTGGTGGCGTCAGTCTGAAGGTCCATGTAGTCTTTGTGTAGTCCATTATTCTCCGGGCGAATGTTGCTGATGTCGGCGTCATTGTCGTCAACCCAGTACTGGTGTTGACGGCGTGCGCGTCCGAGGACTTCGGGGGCGTTGGACTGGATGAAATTTCGCAGTTGAAACCATCGTGTCTCCACGGTAGCGTTATCATCTGGAGCATGCAGGTCCTCAAGTTTCTCGGTAATTTGGTTGCTGAAATCAAAACAGTGAGCAGGAAAATTTAAAAAAAGAGTATTTAACTTACCTGGCGGCCTCTTACCTTTGGGCCTTCGTCGGATTTGCAGTCGGAGCCTCATCTGGGAGATGACGAGGCGGTAATCTGTTCAACCATCGGCATCGCGTATCGCCTTGGTTACCAGCACGTCCTGTCGATCTCGCCTCCGGACGAGAACATAGTCCAGCAAATGCCAGCGCCGCAACCGAGGGTGCATCCACGTGGCCTTCTCCCGCGTCGGAAGCCGGAAGAAGGTGTTGGTCAGCAGGAGACGGTGTTCCGCACACCTTCGCAGATGAAGGAGGCCGTTATCGTTACAGCAACCGAGTCCGTGGGGACCCAGCACTCCCTGCCAGGCAGCGTGGTCCGTCCCGACGCGGGCATTGAAGTCAACAAGGACAATTAACTTGTCCTCTGTCGGCACAGTCGCCAGCAAGGCGTGCAGGTCCTCGTAGAATTTGTCCTTCGCCGCATCAGAGCTCGTCATTGGGGGAGCATGGGTGCTGATGATGGTGGCAAACTGGTCTCCCCGAAGAGGCAGGCGGAGGCTCATCAGGTGATCATTGATATCCTGCGGCAGACAGGACAGATGTCCCACGATGTCGTTCCGGATGGCAAAGGCAACACCAGCGTCGCATCACTCTGCATTTGGCTGGCCGCTCCAGAAGAAGGTGTAGCCGGCACCCACCTTCTCCAGCTGACCCTGCTCAGAGAATCGGGTTTCGCTGAGAGCAACAATGTCCACTTTTTAGCGCGCCAGTTCCCGAGCGACTAGCGCCGTCTTCCGTTCCGGCCGGTTGCTCCTAGGATTGTCTTAATGGGAACGAACATTCCAGGCGGCTAGTGTAAGTGGACTCACCCGAGCAGCCTGGAGGGTATGGCGAGGGTGATTGGGACGGGGGTATTGCTGTTTGTTTGAGTTTTGCAACCGCATATTTTGCGATCTGCGAGCCGCGGCCAGCTGCAGAATACGTGATAACCAGCATTTTTAGGGCACCTTTTCTAGCCCCTTCCTCCGCGAGGAGGCAAACAGTGCTGTCCATAAATAGGGTTGCTTGGACATCCCAAACGGCTGCCGAACTCTACAATGGGTCACGGTTTTGTTTTGGTGGGAGAACGACCCGAGTTAGCCTGGGCCGCCTACGGGGTTGCTGTCGCCCCCACAGTAGGACTTTTTGCGAAGGGTGAGGTGGGAAGTTCGGGAGTCAGACATACCGGGTGTGGAGGCACACACAACACCGGAGACCCTCACCTGGTTTAGCCCGCTGGTCGTGACGGTTGCTCGTGGTGTGGCCGCTGGGAAGAACCCAACTTCGAGGAGCCACAGGTGAGAGTTGGGAATCAGTTAGAGGCGGCCAAAGGAGCATTCACCACCTGTACGAGACAAATGGAGCGACCAAATGCTATCTGTTTGGTGCTACCCCCAACTAGTACCCCATACACCCCCTTGACAGTAGGAGCATTGGAATCGCTATGCTGAAGGACTATTCTCGCACCACCTAAACCCAACAAGCTACGTAACCGCAATCCCCAGCAGAAGATTGGACATTGAAAGTACCACAGCGATTCGGCCAAGCCTGTGCTATTAAAGAATTTAACAGGGGGTACAGTTGGTGGAGTTCGATGCATTCACTGCGCAGCTTTGTCCAGACTACTAGTGACGGTACTGCCAGTAAAATGATGGTTTAAATCTTTTAATGCCTACCGTCAATTGAGGCTTATTATGACGAAGTGAGTAATGTTGCAGCGGCATTGTGGACCGGACATGCACCCAGTGGTTGAGTTGATGATTAGACTCTCCAGTTAGTACCCAGCATGCAGTAGTGCTTAGGCCGGGGTCTTCAACAGTTTCATCCTTTTGGTTTTGCCGTGGCATCTGAGTCAACATAACTTGACCGGATTGTTAACGTGACAGAAGACCTGGGTGTATTCCTCTTTAGTCACAAGTACGATTCAGAGTAATTTTCTAGATCACGACCTGCGAATTGATGCGATATGGATCCTTTCAATGGCCCTGTCACTGTCATGGGCTTCTGTCTGATGATCACAAATGGTCTCAGTAAACGCAACCTCGAAGTTATCTTTGGAAGCCTGTCGTAAATTGAGGCCACATCCTGTGTATCTCTGGGGGTGCCAGGCCACAATGAATGTCTTGACCTTCTGTTTTCCCGTGAACTGACGGTGAAACTAATTCTTGAGTACATTACTCCGGGGTTTTGTATACGCTTCAGCTTGTGATAGTGCATGGTGTCATTATCTAGTCCATCGAATCACCTGAGGTAATCGATATGCGTAGCTTAAGCCATTGTAAGCACGATACTTTAGCTGATGTAGTATTTTGTACGTCTCCTAGACCGGGAGTCCTGGGATAAGGCTCTCGTGTATTTATGGAACCCCTAACACCGGAATACGGCTAAAGCTCCCGTCAATTTTCCACATTTCATTTTCCTTGGTGACAAAATCGGAGAACTTTATCAAGGAAAATATTGTCAGCCGTTCTTATTTTTGGTATGATGCATGAAGGCGCACCCCCAAAAATGCCAGGACCTTGATTTCGCCCAGCGAGAGGTAAAATTTCTGTGAATAAAAAGAAGACTAATTTTTTTGCTATCACCCCTTAAGTCCGATCCCCGTCAGTATTGTTCACTTGTGCTGCAAACTTCGTTCACCAACATTCGTTGCAGACCAGCAATTTGTCCTGGCTCAGCAAATAAGGATCGTTAATGCTTTGATGGTATTATTTCGGTAGTGAGCCTCTTGCCAGAATTGACGTTTTCGATGTCCAAGTAGGTATGGAGGCAGCTGAGTTAAGTTAAAAAACTAAATTACCGCTAAATTAAGACGTTTACCTCTTTTTTGAACTCAGATTCCCTTCGTGTGTCTCCATAACCGATTAATGTCATCCCGGTGACCAACGCCGACTGTATTTACTTGAAATTTATCATAAGTAGAGAGGGTGCTGATGATGATGATTTCGTTGAGCTCTGTCCAAACATCAAAGAAGTGTGAAGTCATTGGAAACCACAGACTAAACCCCGCATGCCTTCAACCTCGTCAACCAATATTCCTTCTTTTCTATTTAGATATGGCTAGTGAACTGACAAGACACTCGCCCTAGAAGTGCTCGAGTCAAGTCCCCTAGAATTCTTCATTGCGTCTTCTACAAAGTACTGCAGTCACGCAACTGCGCCTATGCCGGCTCAGATGAGTGTACCGTGGTTCACGCATCTGAAGTCGTTCACGCTACTACTGCCCAGTGATGTACAGGTGATCTAACTAGAATGTGGGCGGAGGTAGGAGAAGCGTTGTCGAGCTAACCTCCCATCACGCAGTCTGTAATTGACGCATAAACTTTTCCAAGGAACCTGGTACCGATCGGTATGGAGAGAATTCAGTGTTTTTTGACGTGAATTAGTACAATACACAGTCGACTGAAGCTGTTATGAACGCCGTTACGGAACTTAAAGAGAACACGTTTTTCGCAAGTTCACCCGAGTCCTGCCACCAGCCGGTCAACTGTTACGAGATTAGAATCAGTAGTCTACAACAAACGTGGCCTGAGGCACTAATTTAAGGGTTACGTTTCGGTTACCTGACGGTTTGCGTGGATGGTTAGGCTTGATCGTCCTCCATTTTATCTCAGCTACATTTAACTCACTCGTGCAATATTCTAATCAAACTTGAAGCCATTTATACGAACGGAAGTTGACGCTTGAAAATCGCCCGATCTATAATGTAGATATTCAGTTCAGACTATACAGTGGTGGCGGGGAAGGGAAGCGACGGTTTTAAAAGGATTGTGGAAGGTTTTGGTGCTCATTTAAACCTCTTGGTTGGCGGCAGGACTGAATTCTAATCGCTGTGGGATCTAGAGGATTCAGATTGACAGCCTTTATTCAAAGGATGGACACAAGTTGTTGACTGTTTTAATACCCTGTAAATAGAGTTCGCTTTCCGATAGGAAGATTTTGACAGAGGAAAATAAAATGGCATAAAAAGAGCGTTTTGTGCGAGCAAGGTAGGTTCGTCTAAACGTGTGGAGCTCGCCGCCATCGGTATTTATTGATGAAGCACAAAGATTTCATGGAAAGCATGCACTACCCGCTATGGATGTATTCAAAGACGAGATAAATCGTGCCCGGAAGTTTTGTTGCAAGTGGACTCTGGCCTTGTGCACGTGCGTACTGTCCGATCCGTTTAATATCAGAGCTGTATCTCTTCACCTGTTCAGTTAAACTACGGCAATGAAAGCACTCTCCAGATGACCCACATAGGTTTGCAGGTGTTGGGTTTCCACCCGGACGCCAGCTGACTAATGTGGACCACGCTGAGGGTACCGCCTTAATAGCCCCAAGCTTGGGCAATTTGCATTCTGTGGTGTTATGTGGAGAATTGCGTCACGAACTTTCTAGGTTTATCGATAGACGCTGAAAAGACTTTTTTCGAGCTGCATCCATAACCAAGAGGAAGCAGCCCTCAGAAGTAACTGCTGCCAGCTTGAATACAGTTTTAAATATCTCAGGGAAAAGCTGCGGAACAAGGAACGGAGTAAGGGTGATGTTGGCTCGCTGGGTTTTCTCAAGCCTTAGAAAGTTTATGCACCAAACGCGACATCTCTATCGCCACGAGGAGCCACAGATCCATTTAGTTAGTTCTGCTCTAAGATGTTTGACCACCGCTGCCCGAATGTCATCCTTCGGGTAGATTACACTGACTTCGCCTCGAACGAGATGTCCCGACCCGGTATGACAACATCGCGAGGGTATATGGAGGTAATAGATAAACACCAGTGAGGTAGTTAGGGCACATTTCTCATTGTCTACTTCATCAGCTGCGTTTCTGCCATAGATACGGTGCCGTTGCCTGCTTGAAGGCTTCAAAGAGGAGTCCGACTAAACCAGCCTGAACACAATTCCTCAATACATTGAAGTGGTCAGTGGACCTTTGGTATTCGGTCTCCGCCATAGGGTTACGATGTCCAGATCCGCCACCGCGGAGAGGAAAAATTCGCGATACCATCGAGGCGGATGGACATGAGCACAACTTCACCATGACACGCATTGGCAGACCTCTGTGGGGGGGACTATCACGATCCTCAATCCCGTGAGAGATCACTAGCATGGTTCCTTGAGCGAAGAACCACCCAGCGAACTAGTTTACGGATGTTTCAGAACTTAGGGTGCATATCAGGATCGTATGCACCATGGGGTCGCACAACTGCTAGTTCCACTTATTCTACCAGTAATTGTTCAATTCTCTGCGTCCTAAAGTGGTTAGGGGCTCTGAGAGTTGTAGCTGTTCCTAGCTTAAAGTGCATTTAAATTTGGACGAGACTGCATGTTCACTGCCTGCGGAATGCAGTAAGCGAACCCAACAAACTACCCCATATTCCGCTCCTATATTCCTGAGCAGGTCCTCACGCCATCCGAGATATCAATGCAGCAACGGACGCTCAATCTTGTTTCCCAACACAATCGATACCGCATGACAGGGCTCCAGCGCCAAAAGTCCTTGGAGTTAGATGCAAAATCAAATATGCCCCGTCCCGTAGGCGCCGTTCGCGCTTTCAGTGGTTTCCAGCAGTTCGACTGTCGTTGTCCGACTAGGTCCACCGTATGCTCAGCGGAAAGGTGGTGCAGGGACGGTGGCTTGCACAGATTTCATTTAAAGCGATAGTATACTTGCGATACATCTACCACACTCTCCTCCTCCCCCACATGAGCCCGGTGTCATGACAGAGTCAAGTAGACCGACGATGGTAGAGGGCGCAGATGGCTAGCGCGACCGCAACCCCCCCTAGGCGTACCAGCACGCTCGGATCCCACGGAGTGGGGTGCCATAAAGGCCACATTAAGAAGGAGCCACTACAGCCTGAATCTCAGTTCGCCACTCCAAACATTTGGCTGACCACGCGGTCCAAGTTATTCCGCCAGTTGGCGACCTTCCAAGCCACGGCTTTTAGCACACCGTGAAATTTTCAAATGCGGCAGATTTTTTTTAGGGAGGAAAATGCGCTGAGCTGTCGACCTCACTCTCTCCCCCACCCCCACAATCAGACCACCGCACGAGCCGGTCTTTTGTCTGATGCGGAAGTGGGCGCAGCTGCTGGTGACCTCGTCCATGTGTACTACGTACACGACCTGGCCCCCAAACGCAAGCACCAGGATTCCACACAACAGGTGGTTGAACGGCTCACATGTGTGATATAGCCCGATGTCACGTTAAGGAGCCATCGCAGTCTGGTTCTCAGACCAAAAGTCAGCCACTACTCCAGTGATCTCCACAAGACTGCATACAGGCAGAGGTCACAAGATGGATCACGCACGTGCGGGGCAACTGGGGCCATACTATGGTTCTAACTCTGATTAATCCACTCGCAGCGCTACTTGCTAATGCACAGGAGAAGCGATGCAAAATAAGCAGTTCTAGAGTAATGGTACCCAGAATGGTAACACTTCCTACGACTTAATGTGTAAAGCTTGGGTCGGTTCGGTATATCAACATCTCATATAGCCAGTGGAAACGAAAGTTAAGTTACTTGTCAGCAGGTGCATTCAGTTCAGTGTCAGTCGTCTCGAGTCATTTCTCGCTAAAACTGAAATGGTGTGTAGTCACCATCGACCAGGTAGTTGCAGCCCTCCATGAGCAAGAACTACATTTGGTGAAAGACAGACTGGCAAACAACACCTTTTAAACACCCCTTAAAATAATCATTTTTAATTCAAATACTGATCAAAATAAGTGATGTTTAACAATATGTACAGGAGGGAAAATGTACACAGCTTGTTAAGAATTGCGTCCAATATTAGGCATCTCCCTGATCTTCACTATCAGCGGTAGATCTTTGCTTTGCTAAAGCAGCGTAAGCAGTGTAGTCGGTATGCGTCGCGGATGAGTAACCAAGACCCATTCCCCGTTGGGTATGCGTAATTGTCCGGGAATTCTCATACTCTCTTTCCAAGTGTCGGAAAAGGTCAGCTTGGGCTTGCGCCTTGTCGAGTGCAGCAGCCACCTTTTGGTCGTCTAAGGCGATCGATTCTGGAGGTTCCGTTCCATGGATTCCCATAAGTTTGCAAAATTTGGCGGCAGCTGCAGAATCACCCTTGCCAGCCACCATTGAGGTTGTTTTCCACATTGTCGATTTTTCGTCCTAAACATTTTAAATTGATATCAGATGGTGTTTTAAATACTTAGTTAAAACGAAGGATGCTTGAGTGGGTGCATCCATAATAAAAAGTAAATTAGTTGAAAAAAAGCAAAGGCTAGATTCCGAAATACTAGAAAAGGTGTTTTGAGAAAGATTCAAGTTAGGGTACGTTAGTCATTGATACCCAGTACAATGATGATCGGCCAATGCGCAGGACAACAGTTAAGAACAATGACAGTCATAAACCCTGCACTTGAAGACTTGAGGAACGTATTCTAGATGCATCGCGAGTCAAGGAGAATTTTGAAAAGATTAAAATAATGCATAGCAGTTAACACTGGCGTCCTTGAGCTGCACAGCCAGGAACTGCAAATAATCAGACTGAAAACAGAAAGTCAAAAAGGGAACTTATCGTACAGTTCACCGAGCATTCTTCTTCAGCATCATGACGATTGTCCACACCAATCCACCGCCTGTGGCTCAGCGTACACACAATTTTGTGGGTCGGGTTATCACGTGACCGAAATCTGGCCGTTTAGTTGAAGACGGGAGCACGTGTGTTGCTTGAAAACAAATGTAAGTGTAGGAGGGAAACCTTTAGTGGTCTGGTCTGACAGTTCGGGAATGAGGCAGGCTTCCACAAACACTGGCATACGGTGTTTCTATAAGCTGATTCACATCACTGCCTTTTACTGTCTCAAATTCAACCGACGGAAGGCCACACATCCCATAGTGGGTATACCAAAGATGAAATCATTGTGAATTCGCGGAACAATCTCGGGTGTATGCGTTGTTAGCAAAAGACCAATTGAAAAGGGAAAGTTAAAAGTGGGGAGTGTAATGCAAAAAACCGAGGCTCATAGGGCTGATATCAACAGCTACTGTTTAAATCAGTTGGTGAAAATCGGACCCAGCCCTCGAAATCAGTGCTGCCACAAGAGAGTCCTCGCGGTTAACAGGATGAACGCATATGGTGACTTAAGTTGCAATTTAACGAACCTGCTTACGAGTTAACTGTCCAAACATACATCGGTATAACCCACATTTCTCTCTAATAAATCACAGCATTTTAAACAAGAGGCCAGTCGGCCACCAGGAGTAATCGCAGACAAGGGCCACATACAAGAACTGGCTGGTAATGGCATTGGAAAATAGTGAGATCCAGGACCGGAAGCGGGTTGCGGACCCCAGACAGGGAAAAATGAAAAGGAACAAAGACGGGCAACAGAAGAAACGCAAAGGGGAATGTTCGAGTCTCACCTCTTTTGTGTCGGCTGTTTTTTTTTGGACCAGAGCAATTTCCGCTTCTGTTGCTGTTCAGCCAGCTTTGCGGCATTTACTGACAATGGATTATAAAATTTCGGAATATTGGCAGCAACAGCTGCGGCTTCAGCCTGGGCTTTTGCCTGTGCCAACTGTGTTTCCTGAATTTTGGCCAGAATATCCTTTGGATCTATTCGGGGCAAGCCGTTAGCGTCTAAAACGCAAAAATCCTGTTTTAGTGAAGTGCTGCTGAGTAGCAGACGAGAATTCAGAATTAACATAGGCCGAAAAAAGAGTTCGCTAATACCAGTCTATTTTAAATTAAATACTGGGCAGACAATAAAAAAGTCTTTCCGTTATACGCTGTATTATTAAACTTAAAAACGGCATATTTTGTCGCATGCCAAGCCCATGACCTTCAAACAAACTTCAAAAAACGGGTTCAGAAGCAGTTGGCAGACCGATGCACGGTCATCAGGGTCGTACATAAAATGTGGGCACTTTATAACAGCCGGTTAGGTCTTAGGATTGTAATCTAGCTACAGTTATGTGGAAAGCACAGAGTAACAGACTACCTAAAGTAAATGCTTTCCCATTTACTTGACTGTACTGCAATTTATGCACAAGCGGGCCACAGCGTTCGCATGCAGCCAGTTAGGCATTCCACGGTGAAGACGAAGTATATTCTGTTTTACCAACTGTATGCTACAAAAAAAGTCACTGTGGTATCATGAGATGTCCTGTTTCGTAAATGACACCCTCAGGAATAGAAAGTGTGTTCCGTCTCTAGTGCTTGAAACCATGGAGCTTAGAACGACGAAGTTGAAGAGCGTAAGGAGTTTGAGGAAATGGACAAAGAAAAACCACAACAACCTGTTCCTAGAAAATCGACACCCTTATTAATTGCACTGCATATATTACACAAGCGGTGTGAATAGATTTGAGACTGATATAAAGAATATGCAAGAAACTTTGGCATAAGAAACTTGGACTCCCAGCTTCGAAACCACATAAAGCACGGTGGAGACCTGAAGTGCGCTGGATTTAATGAAGACAAGTCTAACCTGTAGTAGGTAGGATAAGACTTGAATATCGGGTTCGACTAATTTCGGTATCGGTCTGATGAAAAGGGTGCCGGCTCATCTTGTACAAATACGTACGTAAAGATCACTAGATTCATATCAGGTTGACTGTTAGATACATACTACAAGACAGAATATAGATAATCGTTCCCACAAAGGACGTCCAATGTGTAAATTAAACGTAAGATATAAATGCCCATCACGATATGCATAGACATCTCCCGTATGGTGGAAATTGTCTGGGTTCCTTCAAGTACATATAGCTTGCTGGTCCGACTAAGGAGACCAGTTACATGCAGCAGTGTTGCACCGTCTGTTTAAGAGTTGTACTCACGAAGATTGACATCTCTAAAACATCATTACTCGATGGGTAGGTTTCTGTGAGCATTACCGCGTTGGCACAACGAAAAGAGACCGCTTACGAATAGAGGACACGAGCTGGGCTTAAATATCTCAAATCTCAACATGGCCGCACTAAGAAGCTTTACAGTCTGACCCTGTCCACAAAGAACAAGATAACTAGCCAATTGAAAATGTTCCCAGCAACGCCCTCTGTGAATCGTTGTAAAGTAAAAGAACTTTAGGTTTAGTATAAGAAAAATATACACATATTCGGCCTTAAATTGCATTCCCTCGTAGCGTGTACTAATGGCAGGCCTTATTCATGACACGCGGTGGCTTGCGTGACGCTGTCCTCGCCTAGCAAACGTTAGAACTGAAAAAAAGGCAATAGCGCAAGCCGCTTAGAGCCTCGAGTTACCTAGCAATGAGGTTACGAATAAGTTCGCTTTGCAATATTGCGTCAATATCAAATGTAACTAATTAGAAGCATACCTGTTGCAGATTGGGCTAGATTCCGACTCATTGCTGAAGCAATCATAGCGGATGCCTTTGCTGCTACCTCCTTGGCGGCGACAGCAGGATCAATAGGCTTTGGTGGTTCTAATGGCTAAAAATACAAAATTCATTTTATAGAATCCATTAATACACAGTCAATACCTTTGTGTCGGGCCTTGATTCCAAATCACGACGAGTCACACCATTTGCAAGCCTGGATCGTGAAGGCCCGCAACGTTTTTCATCGAAACGGTTTCGGTGGGAAGATGACCTAGAACCCCCATGTCTAGATCTGCTCCTATGATGGTGTCTGCCAGAAGATCGTCTGTGACGGTGACGGCTTGAATCACGTCGCTTGTGACGTTCAAGATCAGAAGAACGGTTCGGTCGTCTTCTGTAGTGACGATCGCGGCGTTCTGAGTGTCGATCGCGACGATCCCTCGACCTAAAAAGAAATCGAATATGAGCACTTGACGTAGTGTCCTAACCTATGGCTGCTTGAGGACCTGGAGCGAGAACGTGAATTCTTGTCCCGAGAAGACTGCTGTTTGCTCCTATACTGGCGGGGAAGAGAAGGCTTTTGTTTCAGTGAGTCGATACTTTTCTCGTCAGAGGAACTGGAGGAACTTGATCGAGGCGATTTGTTTGGTACCTAGGAAATTTAGAGGAGGCAATGGTTTAATGAGAAAAGTGTGCAAGCGTCATATTACTGATTTTTAAAAAAATGACAGAAAAAGCTTACCTCTGGCTGTTCCATGGGCCCACTGACCTGCTGCGGTTCCTCAGTCGAGTCCTATAAAATAAAACAGCATGAATACGTCTCAGCCACAAATATCAGTAAAGTACTCCTATGGAGTCAAATAGTTTTAAGCATTCACGTAGTCTCGTCCGAGATATCACGAAAAATAGCTAAATTAATAAACATAATGACTGACTCAATCACACGTGACTTGCATATTGCTGAAAAAAGGATATTAGAGAAATCAGAACGCATACACTCATCCATCGACAAAACTAGGCATCCAAAAATTAGAGGTATTTCATCGCAGGTACACGGACATTCGTAAATTTTGAGATGAGACCAACTAATTGGCGAACATCTCCTCATTACTTGAGGCAGCATGCGTGCCCGCTCAAAGAACCGGGTTGAGATACCTGTATGCGACGACCAGGAAAATGGGCGCTAAAGTGAGAACTAGCGAAGCCCGAAAAAATAAAATAATTAATTAAGTATCTGTACTGCATATTTCGCGCTAACTTGCTGGGTAATCTGGTGAAGTAAGCTAGCCCATTGTATTCATTCATCAGGGGACTTCAAAACCCTTGCCTCTAATTACTGCCTTTTAAGCATCTACACTTACAAAGCAATCTAAGCTGACCCTATGCTCTGAATATCGACTCGATTAAGACTTTGAAACACTTAATTAGTACACCGTGGGCCATCCAAAATTACGCTGAGCCCTGGTGCTTCTTGTCGTATTTTACACCTCATATGCTAAAATCCCTATAAGCCCCCATCTGAAAACTTGGTACTGCGACGCGGTTCTGTAATTAAACAGTCGCCGATCGACACCTAGATAACTGGTTACGTGTAAACATAGGCCTATGAAAAACCTAGAAATATAAATTGAATCGCACACTGCTAGCCACGGAAAAGGGCGTGGCAGACGCTGCACTGGGCTACTTCCCTATGATCTAATACACAGGCATCTCAAAAGTCTAATATCGGTGCAGTGGCGCTTCTTGCAGACTGCAATGAACAGTTACCTTGGTGATCTAAGGCATAAAATTTGCTGTCAAAACCATAACGCGTTTTTTCATGAATCGGTCAGTGTAAACTCAAACCAAAGGCGGGTTCTCTCAGCCATGTGTAACTAGAGCTATAACGTAGCTGAAATGTGGTGTCACAGCAAAATGTTAGAAAAATCAGGAGCTACGCCGAAAGGCATATACACGGGTTATAACTCATCACGGCGCTCGGCAGCTGCTGACTCCAGAGCCACAAGGGTAGGGAAAAAAGTCTGCAGGAGCAAGCAATAGCACCTAGCTTAAATTTGGGAGCAAAAGGCCTGCTAAATTGTAACGTTCGTTTTAAACGTGAACAAAAAGGCATTACATCAACAGACGATTCGTAATCACACAACATCCCGATGGGCGCAGCCATTGAGATACTGAGTGCGTTCAAACAATCTCTGGAAAATGTCAAACAATGTATGTAATTCATCGAGGGTTATAATTCTTGGACTAACTGAATATCTTCATGTATGAACCTCCAAAGCTATTAAGCTCACAAAAGTGGCGTTAAGGGGGATAGCTGCAGCATAACAGGCTTGATTTGAAAAAAATAGTTCTGCAAAAATTCGCATGTTTCAATTGAAAAGTCATTTGGCGAACCATGCCATCAGAAATTCCTCATAAGGCCATTAAAGTTACACGGGGAATGGAATCATGTGCTATGTACCGAGTTCATATGTGTCTTGCGTGTATATCTGTGCGTTGGTATCCTATGTGAGTGATGTTTCATCTAAGTCCGAACCTACCTCCGGAATTCTTGACTATTTCTTGACACCAGGCACAGGCGAGTAAAGCAGGAGAGAGTGTATAAGAGGGCTGCGCCAGTCTACTTTCACATAAAACTAATTTGCGCACAAGTCAAAATCCCTACACCACCCTTCTTTAGAGCATATGATGCACATCGTCGGACTACGACAGTTGAATTGTCGTCTGTGTGTGTCATGTCGTGTGTTTGTGTCCTCTGGGGTGTAGGGGTACTAGTTAGGCGCAGCACCACACAGCTTGCATTTGGTGGCTCCATTTGTCTCGTACAGGTGGTGAATGCTCCTGTGGCCGCCTGTAACTGGTACCCAACTCTCACCTGTTGCTCCTCGAATTTGGGTTCTTCCCAGCGGCCCACACCCCAGTTTCACATATTATGGATAAAAGCACACCAAGTGTGCAAGATGCCAAACATAAGCAGTGGTTGTTGATAGCATTGGCCGGAGAAGGAAACGTTGGTTTCTAGACAAAACTCTATGAATTGGAGTAAAGCACCGGCAGGTACATAACTGACGTTGACCTGGAGTAGTTTTTCGATGCATGATCTCGCTAAATCATGAGGGGTCCTTTAGTGTATATTCCGCGGTAGCTGTCTTTCGGGTTAAGGGCAATGGAAAGTATGTACGTTACCAAACAGCCTTCATATCGAGTATATATTCCAACACGCTTTCACGAGGAATAGCGGTTTCTTCTTCCGTTTATACATTATTTAAGATGCATTTGACTACGAAAAACGGATTTTTGTGAAGAAACGATCAACATTCTGCCATTTCCATCTCAATTTTTCCTTATTAATTAATAGTTAACTGCAGATAGATATTGGCTGGACATCTTTCGCGTACAGCATGACAGAGAAAAATGACGGCATGCGGCGACTTTTCGTATACATGCGTGGTT